>CM034356.1:74148601-74162995 GCA_019925275.1 Mytilus edulis
AAGATAAAGATTTCATTGATGATGGAGATGAGGATTTCATTGATGATGAGGATGAGGATTTCATTGATGATGAGGAGGCCTCTTCTGAGAATGAAAATGAGGATTTTTCTGATGATGAGGACAGTGATTACAGTGAAGAAGACACTGATGATTAAACCTAGTTCAGCTTTTCAATATTTAGCATAAAAACAAATATCATTAACATTGGCATATAACATAGAAGTCTACAATGCAATATAAGGAAAGTGATATATGATTATGGGTTTTAGTAATTCTATGGCTGATTTCCAAATTTTATAGTAGTTTGAAAGAAGGTAATTTTCTTGGGTATATTGGTCATAATTAGATTTTGTTGAACACAGTAAGGAATCCATACTAAATTATACAAAGATGTATGCAAAAGTTGTTCAAATGGTGCTTAATATTGTGGATAATGATTATTACCTTTTTATTGTTTAGAATATTCACAAGATGATCATATTGATAAATGTTTAGGAGACTTGATTTCCTTATTTTTTTCATAAAATGACACCCTTTAACATTTAAGGAATATTTAGTCACATGTTAGGATTTTCATGTTGTCACTTGTTCACTTATTATGTGCTATTGTAGTCTAGTTGTTTTATAACATTTTTTATTGCGCTCAACCCTTCCACCGAAACCAAACTCTATAAAAAAGCTGCAATGCTAAGGTATCATTTGTGATTTCAATTGCAACCAATTTTAACAAGAGTAAAAACATCCTATATGCAAAAACAGTATTTGATTTTTATCCATAGTTTAGATAGTAAAAATGTTATCATAAAATGATATATGCCTCAGGGAACAGTTAGTATCTCAGGGACTGCTAATGTGCTTTCATCCTTGCAACCATTCAATAATAGTAATAACGTATGACATTCATGGAACCTATTTTTTACAAGAAATTTAATGTTTTAAATTGAACTAAAGATTTTACAAATTTTATGTTTTCACCAGATTTTATTAAGTATTATTTGTTACATCAATAGATATAAACAATTCACCAAAGTTTCATGGACATTGGTGAAAGCCTTTTTGAGTTATTGTCCGAAGTGTTAAAAATCCCCCTTTTTTTTATGAATAAAGCCCCATAAATCCAAAACTTAAAATCTGAAATTTATAAAAATTGAAAGGGAGCTTACATCAATAGATATAAACAATTCACCAAAGTTTCATGGACATTGGTGAAAGCCTTTATGAGTTATTGTCCGAAGTGTTGAAAATCCCCCCTTTTTTATGAATAAAGCCCCATAAATTCAAAACTTAAAATCTGAAATTAAAAAAAAACGAAAGGGAGCTAACGTCAATAGATATAAACAATTCACCAAAGTTTCATGGACATTGGTGAAAGCCTTTTTGAGTTATTGTCCGAAGTGTTGAAAATTCCCCCTTTTGTATGAATAAAGCCCCATAAATCCAAAACTTAAAATCTGAAATTAAAAAAAACGAAAGGGAGCTTACGTCAATAGATATAAACAATTCACTTAAGTTTCATGGAAATTGGTGAAAGTGTTTTTGCGTTATTGTCCGAAGTGTGGACGACGGACGGACGGACAACGGTATACCATAATACGTCCGGTCTAAAAGACGGGCGTATAAAAATGTGTTATTACATGTAAACGTACATAATATTTTTAAAGTACATTATTCTTGATTTTTAATCATATTGATCGTGAAAGACAAGGCCTAACCAGACTATATGGATCTGAAAACATTTTTTCTTTCCGATTGTTATAGTATACCTGTAATTGGTTGAAGCGTGGAATTACTTATTAAGGTAGATCATAAGCAAATGTTTTTTGAGACAGAATTTTCTTATAATTTGCCAAAATGAAGATTTTACTATGCTTTTTTCAAAAATATAATAAAAAGTATGGGTCACCGTGCTATTTTTCAAGCTATGAGTCGTTGAAAATTGCCTAAATTTGGTTAGTTTGTTCATGAAAAAACACATCAGAGTGCATAAAAAAAATTCTATGAGATAGAATTTTGAAATAAATTGTGAGAAGATAGGTTTCATAATATGTTTAAAGAAAATAAAAAGAAAACATGGTGTCACCAAGCTTGTTTTCTTGCCACAAGTAAAAAAAGTAAATTTCCCTATTAGCCCAGTCGAAATTTTGTACTAAAAGTGTTATCTCCCCTTAAATGGCTCATTTCAAAAAAATGATTTTAAAAACCAAAAAGGTTGATATTTGTTAAAATATTTTGAATAAAACAATAAATCAACAAGTTTTCTTTATATAAATAAACAGTCTAACCATTAAATTGCAAATCTGTTTCCAAATTTGATGATTTGGGAAAATAACTAGACCGATTTTGTACCGTGATTGTACAATCCAAGATGGCGGTATACCATGAATCTACCTTAAGGACGTAAATTAATGCTGTCATTCTTATTAGGTTGTATACGAACATTTTAAAATTATACATACCCATATGAAGGCCTGACATTATATACGATATGTGGTATATGTGCATTCGGCTTTCATGTTTTTGGCAATCCTTATGTGGATTGGACTAGAGATGCGACAAATGGAAGTTTTTAACGACCTTGACTGGCTTTACATAGAGATGCGATTCGGACACATGAGGTTTTAATAGTGTTGTTTCATTGTGTATATCCTTAAAACTTGACTATCTATCATAATACTTATCAATTACACCGTTTCTATTCAAAGGGAAAAAAAACTAAAATGAAAAATGATTTTTGTAAAATATGCATTTGAGTTATTTCCCTTTGGACAGAAATTGAGTAGTTTAAATAAGTAAGATATTTTTGGCTTTGAGTTTCTTGCTGTAATACTTCAGTGCCATTGATGCCAGTGGTAATAGACGGAATAACATCAAATACAGCACCAGTAACATCAGGGGTCCCCAAGGAACCGTCCTTGGGCCTATACTCTTTTTAATTTACATCAACGATTTTCCAGAATACCTCGAACACAGCAAATTACGTCTCTTCGCTGATGATAGTATTATATACCGAGAAATTACTTGTCAACAAGACTGCACAAATTTACAAAAAGATCTTAATGCAGCATCTAAATGGGAGGCTGATTGGCTTATGGCCTTCCATCCAGGAAAATGTACAATCTTAACCATCACACAAAAAAAGAAACCATTTAAACACGATTACATCCTACATAACCATATTTTAGAACCAGTAACATCTGCAAAATATCTCGGCGTAACCCTACAGTCTAACTTAAAATGGAACAATCACTACGACAACATCATATCAAATGCAAATAAATCTCTTGGCTTTCTGAGGCGAAACTTAAAAATTTCTAACACCAGTATCAAATCCCGTGCTTACCAATCAATAGTGAGACCAAAACTTGAATATGCCTGTAGTTTATGGGATCCACACAGCAGAATATAAAAATAAGCTTGAAATGGTACAGAGGCGTGCGGCCCGATATGTATGTAACAATTACCACAACACCAGTAGTGTTACATCCATGTTGAACGAACTACAATGGCCCTCACTCACTGAGCGCCGCCTCAAAACCAGACTTATCATGTTCTACAAGGTCATCCATGGACTCATTGCCATCCCATCACTAGTCCTCATACCATCAGATACTAGAACAAGAAAATCACATACTCAAACATTTAGGCAAATATCCACCTCTAAAGACAGTTACAAATGGTCATTCTTCCCACAAACAATCATCCAATGGAACTTGTTACCACAAGTTGTGGTAGCATGCCAAACCATTGAAACATATAGAGATCAGTTGACACCAACTGTTCTCCACAACATAATTTAATTCTATAAATAACAATGTACATATTTTTTAATCACTTGTTGTTTTCTTACATGTAAATATCACCAAGTATTCGACAAATTTAAAGATATATTTTTGTTCATATTTTTAATCATATACTCCGCGCATGCAACAGTTCGTAATCTTCAAGCAATGAAGCTGTAACTGTATATCAGAAGAAGAAGAAGAAGAAGAAGAAGAAGAAGATGAGTTTTTTTTTGTAGCAAATTCATAACAGTACAGGATATGTTTTACAGTTATGGCTGCTGGGTCCCAGTTAAAAACAATTGTTGCAAGGGCAAAAACCAAGTTTCTTTAAAAACAAAAGTAATACTTAGAACTGTAAAAAATATCATATGGAATCTTCACTCATCTTTGATCTAAACTGAAAGCAGAAAACAATCAGTCTAGATTTAAATGAAATAAGCAAATCTTAAGAAAGGAGTGAAATCTAGTTGCCAGACTTCAATTTAAAGGAAGTAAATTGTGTAATATCATATAATACGACTGTTTAAGCAAATACAGAATAATTTTTAATTGCTTTTTTTTTTTTTTTATATATATATACCCTTAAAGCAGAGATAATTGAAATGATGAAATGATCTTATAAATGAACGTTGAGTATTTTTTTCTGTTCTATTTTTTACTACAGCAAGAAAATCAAAGTGCGTGTGAGCACCGAGAGATCGCGATATCTTTTATTTTGCCATGTAAACTTAAAATTTAACATTTTTAAATTGAACATAATTAAATTGGAGTTATTTACCTTTATTCTTATTTGTTGTTGAAATTAACCATGTACAACTTATTTAAATTTCAATAAAATGTTTTTCCGACATATATGGTTATACACATGCGCACCTTGAATATATGAGTACATATTAAATTTATTGAAAGGGGCCTGAATACGACCTTAAAATAATGTTCAACTCAAGGCACTATTTTGTCTAGACTCAATGGCAGTAATGAGGTTTGAAAGATACAGCAAACAATTAAGACTGGAGTCGAGCGCACCTGTCATGTGCTGGATTCGACCTCATTACATGACTAGTAGATTCAAACTATCCTCAGTGTAAAAAGATGTACCTGAATTATAAGGTCCGTTGTATAATATAAGTGTATACAAGTTTGTTTAAAATCATGAATATGACAGCAATACACTTTTAAATTAATTAACATACTACGCAGATGATGCCACTTTCATCGTTGCCTACTTTCTTAGTTAAGTTAAAACAATTTATATTTGCAGCTAAAGGGATTGGACACAACAAATAACATCATTAATGATGTCTTCTCCTTACTTTCTACAACGGAGCGTTCAATTGATGTTGTTTAATTTCAACTGGATATCAACACTCACCAGATAGATTACATACTCGTTGTTTACTATCTACAACAGATAGATTACATACTCGTTGTTTACTATCTACAACAGATAGATTACATACTCGTTGTTTACTATCTACAACAGATAGATTACATACTCGTTGTTTACTATCTACAACGGAGCGTTCCATTTCAGTTTTTTATTTTCAACTGGATATCAACACTCACCAGATAGATTACATACTCGTTGTTTACTATCTACAACGGAGCGTTCCATTTTAGTTGTTTATTTTCAACTAGATATCAACACTCACTAAAGATACAGGTCCTTTCATCTTTGTGCATTTTATACAATAGTGCGTTCCATATCATTAGTTTATTTTTGAAAGGATTTCAATTCACCAAAGATATTACTTGTTTAGGATACACCTGGGAACAAAATATCTAACAATATATATACGTTCCTGGATACACCAAATATTTCCCTTCACATTTTACTTGGGTGATGTCTTCAAATTATTAACTTAATTAATACAATAAAACTCAAAGTGCATGTTGCGTATAGTGTATCGCACTCTTAAAGCTATAAGCATATATATAATCCATTAGATTTAATAGTTTAAAAAAAATTATTTGCTAAATTAAAGAAAAATGGTTGAGACGAGTAAATCACCCTTATGAAGTCTTCTCCATAATACAATAACAATAATAAAATGGATATGTGTGGGATCGAGGAATTGTATATTTAAAAGGAAAGGAAAGGTGGCTCATTATCACTCGGGACTCTCGCGGTGCGAAAATCCATGTTTGTTATAATAATAAGTACTCTAATTTCATTGTGTCGTCTTACTTGAGCAGCTATAAACAAGAATAAAGACCAGGACAAGTATAAATTACTCTTTCAAGTCAAAGGTAAGGCCTTAGGTATAATTTTAATGAGTTCGACCTATGAACTTTGGATAAAAATTCTTGAATTATTATACTACATGTAATATCAGTACAGTATAACAGTATAATAGTCCCAGTTCATATAGACCTCGGTCGTCAAATTTACGCGAGTTTCATCCGGATTATAAACCATTAAGAAGCTGGCAGAGTGACAGCAAACCAGATTTTCCTGCAGAGGTTAAAACATGAACAATTGAGCAAGTATGGGAACAACATTTTAGCTTAAAACAGCTCTGAAGTTAGATTGTGATTGAATATTTGACACAGCAAAGGTTTTTGACACACATTGAATATGGTCTAAGAAGTGAAAAATTTGAAATTCGACATTTACCTACTAGCATTATGGTCTAATATTCAAAATCTTAGTACATTGGATCAGCATATCAATACAGAAAACATTTTTTGATGAAATAACTTAAAATAAACAGGAGATCAAATGGCATAGAAATTACACCATTTCTGTTCAAAGAGAAATAACTCAAATTCATATACTAGTACTAGTAATAACCATCACTTTTGCTACTGAAAGGTCTACAACTCAACAACGAGAACAGCTAAAATCGTGAAAATTTAACTTGTCCTACATTTAGTCACAGGAAACAACATATCTATATTGAAAAGATGTCGTCAAAGCGTTTTCATGTAAATGAACTAACTTTTTAAAGGTTGCCCGCCGTACATGCCCAAATCAATAACCGATTTTTGTCTTTCGAAAATCCTGTTAAAATTCATGGATTTGTAACCATCATAAAGCTGAAACATTATTCAAGAAATTGGACGCTTGTTTCTGGTAAAATTTTGTAGTTCATAAAACTTTCATGCACACATTTTATTCTGGTAAAGGTTAAATAACTACATTAAGACATAGATACGATTCTAAATATTAATCTTTGTCCTACAACATGATGTTGGATTTATGAAAACTTAATGTACAAACTTACTGTGTGTCTCATAACTTACCATCAAGATTCCTTTAATCAAAGAGCTGATAGCTCTGAGGTGGAAGAAAGTGAATGAAACCTCTTTGTTGGTTTGTGAAAAAAAGAATAGTACATTGTCCTTTAAATGATTTAATTGAATACAAAAATAATATATGTTAAACAAGTATTATGTCAATGAATTAGTGAAAAAAATACTATTTATTATCCTTATGGTAGTAGTGCATCATTGAATTTTGTCAATCAGCCATGCTTTTATCCTTAAGCTGTGTAAGAACCTGCTTGCAGGAGAAAATTCACATGCCATGTTCACGAATTTTAAACAACTAGATGAAAACAACACAAGTTCAAAATCTAGCATGTTAGAATAATCTTCAGGAGAAAACGTTTTTGATTGGCTTATTAATTGATCATGTGAAACACAGAATTTGATTGGCTGGACACGATTGTCTTACCTTGGGAACAACATAAGGAACAGGGGTGGTATTCTCGAAAGTATCGTAAGATTCGTCCTAAGTCATAGATAAGACCAATTTTAGGATGGACTTGGGATCAATTTAGGACACTCTTAAGTTGTGTCTCGAAGCTATCTCAGACGTATCTTATGTTAGGACGTCATAAACATATCCTAAGTCGAAATTTTAAATCGTCAAATTTATTTTTTGATAAAACATTTATTAATGACTAAACCAATTAATTAAATTGTTTACGAATTTTATAATTACAATTAAAGAATTAAATCCATGATTTTTAAATTAATGTTATACTAAAATTATATCAAAAAGGATTGTAATTTAAACTGGAAAAGAACTTGTTTTGAAATGAGAATTGAATTGGTAGTGTAATCGTAAAAACGAAGTTCAAAGTTTAAAATCATGCCTTATTTCTTTATATACGAGTCTAACCCGATGGTGCGTTTCATTTCATGTTAATCTTCAGGTAAAAAAATGGACAAAAAGCGAAATCCAAACTTTATTATGTTAGGATGAAGATAGGATGATCCTAAGACACGTAATTAGGTGTCCTAAAGTTAGGACGAAAACTGCGATATATCGTAAATTAAGAGAGCTTCGAGAACACAACTTAGGATAAATACCTGTCATAAGATGGACTTAGGACACGTCCTGGTCCTAAGATAGCTTCGAGAACACCACCCCAGATGATTTTCACTAAATCGTGTTTTAGAGTTTTTTAACGATACCCTTAATATTAATATTTTTTAATAAATGCAAGGACGTATTATAAAACGTCCTTGATAAGAGTAAAGAGAATGAACACTGGGCGAACCTACTATACGGACGAAAGAACTCAAGACGAACAGACCAAGGGCGAACATGTAAACAGGGCGAGTTGTCCCGATACCAAATTCACGCATGCGTACTACAAATATCTACAGTAAAAACATCCGGTTACAAGTAAACAAATAACGTTTATTTCGATGAGATGAAATCTAACAATTTATATAAATAAAAAGGTACATATTTACGATAGTGATTGTTTTTCAATCCCAATTTACAAATTAAATGATTCAGACGCTTAATCATGTGTAAAACTCGGTGTCAGGAATCAGAAGTTATGAAATTGTAATACACAGAAACGAATGCGGCATACGGAGGCTCAATGATTTTAAAGTCGGCACCATAGGCCTTCAGAAGACTTGAAGTCTTCTTCCACCAAAAACAAATATCACAACAAATAAACCTAATACCATATTTCTTACCAAGGATATGTCTGTGTTGGCATAGGAAATTTCTTCCCAGGACATGACTGCATGGAACAGAATTCCCCATCAAAAGTGTCTTTGGTTCCTGTCAAACCTTCTCGAGTAAGTTTATGCTTATTTTGTCAACACATGCAGTCTTTCCCTTTCCTGAACAAACTGGACACAGGTGTAATTGAACAACTGATAAACAGAGGATGCAGAAATACACATGATTCAGAAATTATAAACCTTATACACTGTACATACTTGTGCAAAACTTTAAACAGATTTGTTTTAATGTAGAAGTTTCCATTCCTCATTAAGGGGAGATGAGGTTTGCACCAATGTCCTTTCTTACTATCAACATAGAACTGACATGTGTGTTGCACTTTTTATTACATAGTACTTTATTTTAAAAGATGATATATGGGATGATTGAAATGTTTATAAATAGTGGGGTATATCGCACACTTTTTATTAACAGAGGACATATGGGATGAAATATTTATTAATAGGGGAGATGTGGCACACTTTTTATATACATTGGACATATGAGATGAATGTTTATCAACAGGGTCATATGTGGCACACTTTTTATTAACAGAAGACATATTGGATGAGTGACATGTTTATTAATAGGAGAGTATGTGGTCACTTTTTATTTACATAGGATATATGGAATTCACTTTTATTAACAGGGACGTATGGGATGCGTTTTTAATAGCAGGGTCATATGTTGCACACTTTTAATTTACATAGGACATATGGGATGCACTTTTATTATAATAGATAATTTGTGGTGCTTTTTACTATGAGAGGACATGTGTGGTGCTCTGAACTGAAAATCCTTTATAAACAAGTGTAGACTTGTGGTGCACTATGTTCCTATCTTCTTTTTAAAAGAACGAAAGTATGATGCAGCAACATTCTCCAAGTCAATTGTATCAATGCTACTTGTTGAGAATTTCTACATAAGATTTTATTTGTTTATCCATTTTGGTTCACATGTGGATGTGCCTTCAAGCAAAACTATAAAGTAAATAACTTTGTTCTTTATTTGGCCTTTTTAACATTTTTGATGTGAGCTTCACTGATGAGTCTTTTGTAGACCAAACACGTGTCTGGTGCAAATATAAAATTTCAATCCTGGTATCTATAGTGAGTTTATAATTAATACTTACTTGGTTGTTGATAAGCTAGTTAGCAGTAAAAACCCTCTCCGGTCTTGTTAAAAAGAGACAGAACTAAAGTATTTAGAAATTTATTTGTAAATTAACATCTAAATACTGGACATAAATATATGCTAATTTCTATGTACAATAAAATCATCAAAATCGACCGATTGTAAACAACAATTCTTTATACGGACACAACTGTACTTGTATAGAACATAAAACACAATCACTCCTTCAAAGTTTAAAAATTTTCATTCTAAATGCATGTCTACCAGTCTACCAAACACATATACACATAATGATACATTATGTTTTCTGAATTTAATAGCATGAGGCAATGAAGTACAGAAGAAAACAGCGTAAACGTCTTTAGGTCAAGTATTTGTTGTATTTTTTTTAATAAAATTATTTTTCACCATTGTCATGCATACAAAACTGCAAACTTGTCATATAAGATAAAAACATCTGATTTTCAAAGGTATGGATATGTTATTTGCAGTTCATGTAAACCCATCTGATTTACATTATTTCGAAATGTTATTCTAGAAGTTATTTTTCAACAAACATTGTTGGTTTATAGGTAATTAGTACCTTCTCATTTTATTTTTTTCAAATACTATTACTTTATAAACATCTTAATAGCACTGCAAGTACTTGATAGTATTTACTCCATACAATTTGACAGAACTATTAATGATAAAAAAATATCACATTTACCTCCACAATAAAATTATAACATACAAAAATAAAATGCACAAGTAAAACATTAAGATCATTTCTGGCCATTAGCACCCCTGTTTAGAATGCAATATATTCACAAGAAGAGAGAAATTGTAGATTTTCCTCACAGGAAACTATTGTCTCTATCATATTTATTGTCCAATATAATTCCTGGTGGAACTCTTTACATACTAAACAAGATTCTTATATTGTCTCAATACATTTAGTAAATTGAGACTGGGAATCTCTGCCATATTGATAATGCACGTCTACTTCATTGGCATCAGATGTATAGAGCTTGGTTCACTGAATGGTCCAGGTCGCCCATGATTATCAACTGGCCTTACAGCAAAATGGTAACGATTTCCTTCTTGGAACTGTGTCAGTGTACAAGCCATAGGTAAAGGTAAAGCTTTGACATCTCCTACCTGTAATAACATTAAATGGGTCAAACCAATCAATCAATCAGATATTTATGAACTGCAATCTCTCAAATGGAATATATACATGTCATGGCTAGGGCACATAAAACTTTGAACAGTTGTTGGATAGGAAATTATTTTTACATGTACACTAATACATATACCTGTGTTGTTTAAAATGCAAATGACTTTATTTTAAACCAGATTCATCATTAACATAGTTATTTTTTCTTCGGTATATTGTTAGTATTGTAAATGTATTTAATACTTACCTGGGACAGGCTTGCATCAAATGAACTTACCTTTTTCCACAGACTAGGAGTAGAAGGTGCTGCAGTTTCTTGATAAGCGAATAGTTGATATGACTGTATTTCTGCATGATTTTTAGCAATATAGGTCATATTCCATGATAAAACAATGCCTACAAAAACAGAATATAAAAAAAAATGATGAGAAGTGTTCTTAGTTTTAAATTGATGTGATCACAAGTTCATATAAACTACATCATTATACATATTATCAGGTATATCATATTATATAAATACAACTTCACACTTGAAGAGTCAATATTTTGAAGTCCATGACGCATATTTATTTGAATTAAACTGGAACAATATGGATGCAAATGCAATGGAACCATGTAGTTTTTACCATATTACAAGACACTATAACTTGTTGATGACAAAAATGTGTTGGTGACAGACAGGTAAACCCGTTTTACCTCTTCCTTTGGAACAGTAGTTAAATGAAAACTGAATAGATACCTACCTTGACTAACTCTAGAAATTTTCAGTGTAGGTTTAGGAGCTAATGGTTTTTCTCCTGGTTTGATGGCTGGTGGATCTTGTACAGGTAATGGAGCAGGATGGCTTTGTTTCTGAGTTGGTGGTGGATGGACTAACTGTGATGGATTTGGAGGTAGCTGTGACTTCTGAAATAGACGAAGACAAATCTTAAAGTAATACAAACCCTGATCCAAGCAACATTTTATATCTCTGGTTTATCTCATAAGAGGTCAAGAATACATTAAACAATTCATCTTTTTATTTTTTAAATCTCTCAAGTAGCCAAAATAATGTTAGGAAAAGAAATGAAAATATCATATATATATTTAATCAAATCTCTAAATATTATCATTTTAGTGTTGGTTTGACCAGGGATTCGTATAGTCTCTATACAAATCATTGGTTTGACCCTGAATCCTACATTAACATTTGGTTTGATATTATACTGATGTTTTGATTTTTTCCGCATTTTGGACTGGATACTATGGGAAACTTGGGTAATGTGATACAAAATGTAAATTTCATCAAAGATTTGTCATAACATCAGTTTAATAGTTTGATGCACTCTTTGCGTTTATATGGTATTTGACATTTTGGTTATCAAATACGGCTCTCCACTATTAGCATTACCAAGGAAATAGTTAAAACTAACATTCTATATTCATGTAATGTATACATAAAATTATTAGTTAATATTATAGTTTATATTCATGTTATATTTTTTTTTATATATAAATACTTCACTCAAATTCCAAGAAAGCTGTGTAATTATTGAAGGAACTGATTCTTAAATAGATCTTTAATAAAACATGTAGAAATTGCTACATTTTAGTTACCTGTTGGTTATTCTGGTTACTTGGTGCTGATTGTAATGGTGGTGGAGGTCTTACTGTTCTCATCATATTATATTGTTGGGCACCAGTTACCATTGTAGTGCCTGGTAAAGTACCTCTTGGAAGGGAAGCCAGGGGCACCAGTTGTGCTGCTCTTAATTGAGGAGGTCCAACATTTGGTTGTTGTGATATAACTGGAGGACGAACACCAGCTGATGTTGGGGTTGTTACAACAGTAAGCAGACTTCCTGGTCGTATTTGCTGGGCACCAGAATTAAATACCAACTGTAAAGGTTGTTGATTAGGGCTTACAAATCGAGTGCCAGCTGGGCCATTAAATATGATATTCTGTTGAGGTAACATTGCCTGTTGTGGAGTTAAGTTACGAACATTTCCCTGAGACTGAATACTTGATACAACAGAAGGAATGGAAGGAGTTCTGGCAACATGTGACACAATCTGTTTTTCTTCTTCATCTGTCAGATCAATAATCTTTGCTGAAGGCCTGGCAGCATTTGAAATTGATGTTACCATATTTGTTTTTGTTGGCATGGACGGAGTAGATGTGACCATTATAAACTGTTGAGGAACCTGTCCAACTTTAGGATTATTTGATGTTGGAAACAACATAGCCTTTGTACTGTTTGACACTATAATCTGTTGTTGTTGTCTAGATGTATCCAGTAAACTTTTGACAGTTTTGTTACAAGGATATTGTCCAATTGGAGGTTCTGGAGGTTTTTGTGTAGGTGACAATAAAATCTGTGTCTTTTGTGGAGGTAACTGTAATATTAATTGGAAAAGTTTTAAATACAAGTCTTTCAACCAATTATGTGGCTAAAACATGATCAATTCCAACCTGTGACTTTGAGAGGTTTGGGGACGACCTTGAGATCTGATGTCTCACTTTAAATTATCAGTGACAGTGACATTCAAAACACTGACTTAAGAGACTAACTTAAATTTGCTAAAAAATTGACCTGAAGCATTTTTCAAAGGTACTTGCAACTTGAGTAGGGTACCCTAGTGGTACTCATGTTTTCCTCTTTTCAATTCTGTAATTCTGTCCATGCATATGACATATCAAATGAATTTAGGATCACTGATTTTTACCATGTTTAAATTATGAAATTATTTGGCCAGCCTAAAAATGACCCTTCTACAGTTTGACCATATTAATGAGTCATACTTACACTTAAAGCTTGGTTTATTTGTGACTGTGTTGCGACACTATAAGTGGGTCTTGTAAGGTTGGAGGTGATTGGCTACTTGCACTTAAAGCTTGTTTTATTTGTGACTGTTGTGACACTGTAAGTGGGTCTTGTAAGGTTGGAGGTGATTGGCTACTTACACTTAAAGCTTGTTTTATTTCTGACTGTGTTGTGACACTATAAGTGGGTCTTGTAAGGTTGGAGGTGATTGGCTACTTACACTTAAAGCTTGTTTTATTTGTGACTGTTTTGTGACACTCTAAGTGGGTCTTGTGAGGTTGGAGGTGATTGGCTACTTACACTTAAAGCTTGTTTTATTTGTGACTGTGTTGTGACACTATAAGTGGGTCTCGTAAGGTTGGATGTGATAGGTATTAACTGTCTTGTGACAGCTGGAGGTGACTGGATCATGACAGGCACTTGTGTTCCTTGTGGAGACTGGCAAACAACTGGAGCACTTGATCTTGGTGGTGTTTTGGTTCCACTTTTATTTGGTGTTGTCTGATTTTGACTTTGCTGCTGAGCAATTCCTTTACTCTG
>CM034356.1:74163095-74318235 GCA_019925275.1 Mytilus edulis
TTTTAGGTCACCTGGCCCAGATCAATGGGAGTTCCTCACGTCACTGCAGGATCATCATTGAGTATGGAGTCTTATTTAAATCTACATTTATCTAGTTATCTTAATAACTTAACAAAACTTTATTAAAAGCCCTAATAACATATTCCCATGAAAACTTCTGTAGGTACACTCACTGCAAAAGTTTGAAAAACTATTGGGAGCTTGAAGAGCAAAAATTACTTAATTTGAATACCAAAATCTTTCAAGAATACCTTGCCTATTACAATTCCAGAAAATTAAATTTAGCTTTAGTGTTTCATGCTGTTTTGAAATTCAGGGTACACATCACATGTTTCTTTTATAAGCTTCTTCATGTGCAATTTAAGCACAACATTTGGAAAGCTATAAACATAGAAGTAATTGAGGCAAGAAAGAGCATCATAAACAATTAAAAGTTTTAAGGAATAAAATTGAGAATGGAAATGGGGAATGTGCCAAAGAGACAACAACCCGACCAAAGAAAAAAACAACCCGCAGAAGGTCACCAACAGGTCACCAACAGGTCTTCAATGTAGCGAGAAATTCCCGCACCCGGAGGCGTCCTTCAGCTGGCCCCTAAACAAATATATACTAGTTCAGTGATAATGAACGCCATACTAATTTCCAAATTGTACACAAGAAACTAAAATTAAAATAATACAAGACTAACAAAGGCCAGAGGCTCCTGACTTGGGACAGGCGCAAAAATGCGGCGGGGTTAAACATGTTTGTGAGATCTTAACCCTCCCCCTATACCTCTAGCCAATGTAGAAAAGTAAACGCATAACAATACGCACATTAAAATTCAGTTCAAGAGAAGTCCGAATCTGATGTCAGAAGATGTAACCAAAGAAAATAAACAAAATAACAATAATACATAAATAGCAACAGACTTCTAGCAGTTAACTGACATGCCAGCTCCAGACTTCAATTAAACTGACTGAAAGATTATGATTTCATCATATGAACATCAGGCACAATCCTTCCCGTTAGGGGTTTAGTATCATACCATCATAACATATATGAGAAGAACATAACCCGTGTCATGCCAACAACTGGTTTTTGAATAAATGTGTTTAGTTCCGATGCAAAGACCCTATAAGTGAATAAATATTAACGCCAAAATATATAATCTTTAATGACCTGACAACAGTATCGTAACTATATCCCTTGTTAATAAGTCTATTCAAAGGTTTTGTAAGTTTTTGAGGTGAATACTGACACCTGTCGAGGCTAACTTCTAATATCGTATACAGAAAACAATACAACCATACAGTTTGGCGTTTACTTCATTATAACAGAACTACTAAGGCGACGTCGCACACTGAAATCAACCCTAGATACATAACGGTAAATTGCGACGTCTTGACCCCCGCGGTATTCTCGACAACACCTTTGTTCTTTATAAAGAATATTTCCATAAAAAATTGGATGTGAAATACCTGAACGTATAAGAAGTCTGCATGTTGAGCTATATTTACGAATGATGTCCTTATACCGATGATAAAATTTAGTAAATATTTTGACTAGTTTGTGATATCGAAAACCCTGGTGTAATAATTTTTCAGTAATACATAAATTTCTCTCGTTAAAATCTAAAACATTGTTACATACACGAGCGAATCGTACAAGTTGAGATATATAAACACCGTAAGATGGTGACAAGGGAACGTCACCATCTAAAAATGGATAATTAACGATAGGAAATGAAAAATCATCTCTTTTATCATAAATTTTAGTATTCAGCTTTCTGTTAGTGATAAAGATATCAAGATCGAGGAAAGGGCAGTGGTCATTGTTAGTATTAGCTTTATTTAAAGAAAGTTCAACAGGATAAATTTCTTTAATATACATTCTGAAGTCGTCATTATTGAGAGCCAAAATATCATCCAAATATCTAAAAGTATTATTAAATTTGTTTATCAGATGTTGTTTCGATGGGTCTTTGCTTATTTTTGTCATAAATTGTAACTCATAGCAATACAAAAACAGGTCCGCAATAAGTGGTGCACAGTTAGTCCCCATTGGAATTCCGATAATCTGACGATATACAGAATCCCCAAAACTAACAAAAATGTTATCTAGTAAAACTTCAAGGGCATATATAGTATCAAAGCATGTCCAATTGACATAGTTTTTTTGTTTATTGCTACTAAAAAATGACCTAAAAGAGTTTGAACATATATATTCACATTCTGACTTTTTAAATGCCCATTTAATTAGGTATGTGAATTTTTTCTTAATGAGAATGTGAGGCAATGTTGTATACAGGGTAGAAAAATCAAAACTTTGAACAGATTCAAAATCACCAATATAAGCATGCAATTTATCAAGTACTTCCAACGAGTTCTTGACACTCCAAAAGTAATTAATTCCACTATTTTCGAAGGCCTTATTTGAACAATTTATTATCAGGTTTTTATACGACCCCAAAAAAATTTTGGGATCGTATAATGGTATGATGTCGTCGTCTGCGTCGTCGTCAGAAGACACATTGGTTTCCGGATAATAACTTTAGTTTAAGTGAATAGATCTTCATGAAATTTTTTCAGAAGGTTCAATACCACAAAAGGAAGGTTGGGATTGATTTTGGGGATGATGATCCCAAGGGATTAGGAATTAAGGGCCCAAAAGGGGCCCAAAACAAGCATTTTTCTAGTTTCAGGATAATAACTTGTGTAGAAGTATTTCAATTGCTCTGAAATCATACCGTAATGTTTAAAACCACAAGTAGAATGTTTGGATTCATTTTAGGGGTTATTGGGCCAAAGTTTAGAAATTAAGTGCCAAAAAGGGGTAAAAACAAGCATTTTTATACGACCGCAAAATTTGAAAAATTTTTCGTCGTATATTGCTATCACGTTGGCGTCGTCGTCGTCATCGTCGTCGTCATCGTCGTCCGAATACTTTTAGTTTTCGCACTCTAACTTTAGTAAAAGTGAATTGAAATCTATGAAATTTTAACACAAGGTTTATGACCACAAAAGGAAGGTTGGTATTGATTTTGGGAGTTTTGGTCCCAACATTTTAGGAATTAGGGGCCAAAAAGGGCCCAAATAAGCATTTTCTTGGTTTTCGCACTATAACTTTAGTTTAAGTTAATAGAAATCTATGAAATTTTGACACAAGGTTTATGACCACAAAAGAATGGTTGGGATTGATTTTGGGAGTTTTGGTTTCAACAGTTTAGGAATTAGGGGCCAAAAAAGGGCCCAAATAAGCATTATTCTTGGTTTTCGCACAATAACTTTAGTTTAAGTAAATAGAAATCAATGAAATTTAAACACAATGTTAATGACTACAAAAGGAAGGTTGGTATTGATTTTGGGAGTTTAGGTCCCAACAGTTTAGGAATTAGGGGCCAAAAAGGGACCCAAATAAGCATTTTTCTTGGTTTTCGCACCATAACGTTAGTATAAGTAAATAGAAATCTATGATATTTAAACACAAGGTTTATGACCATAAAAGGAAGGTTGGTATTGATTTTGGGAGTTTTGGTCTCAACAGAATAAGGGGCCCAAAGGGTCCAAAATTAAACTTTGTTTGATTTCATCAAAATTGAATAATTGGGGTTCTTTGATATGCCGAATCTAACTGTGTATGTAGATTCTTAACTTTTGGTCCCGTTTTCAAATTGGTCTACATTAAGGTCCAAAGGGTCCAAAATTAAACTTAGTTTGATTTTGACAAAAAATGAATCAGTTAGGTTCTTTGATATGCTGAATCTCTAATCTACGTGAGCGTTTGATATAAATAATACAGAGCTATTTGGTGTCCCCAGTGCCCAACATTTAGAAGTAACAGTGAAAACTGACCAACTCGCAGTACATGCAGTAGGCAAAATAGTATTATTCGCCTTTTTGACGTTCCTGATAAAGGTAGATCCAGAAAAAGCGCTTCGGTCACATGCATCTTTAAACGTTTTGTTTTCATTTTTATCGATCGCATGACGATAATATATTGCCTTGGTTCTTATATTCACTTGACTTTCAAATATTCAGTTTTGTGCGTTCTGTAGGTTAATGCTTTACTTAAAATTCAGAGTTTTACATTGTACTGGTTTTTCGAAAGAACACACATTGGGGATCTAGGAACTGTTGTCTGTAATTCAAACAATTGTTTAATAAGGAAACAATGGCTATTTTAAAAATGGTACAAGAAAATCCAGTTCTTTCCTGTTACCAAAGTGAATCAATTTTAAAAAGTTACTAATGGGAATAAGGAATAAGTTTAAGACAATATTTGTGGTTTACTAGTATATCCTGCAATAGTTTATCAAATGCCAATTATTGATTTTAGCATTTGCAATACAAAAGGTTTAGAAATATACTTAAATATAGTCAGATATGTCGGTAACATGAAAGAATCTTGAGTAACAGCACAACGGTAACAGGACAGAGTTGGTAACAGAAAGGATTTTTCTGCTTTATTTTAAAGTTTAAGAAAAATACATCATTTTAAATTGGTCACAATTGGAAGATAACAGCAAGCAATGTCATTTATCCTTTGAAACTGTATTTGCAAGATGAAAAATCTGCCTAGGTAATGAAAAATTCTAAAATAAATTCCTTTCTGTTACTATCTACTAAACTAGAATTGCACAATGTTCTCTGCTGTTATCAAAAGCAAAAAACCTATTTTTTTATTCAATATACTTTATATTATTTTGAAATTTATTTAATATGGTGGTGATAACTTATATTAAATGAAATGGTTGGCATATAGTAGATTAACTTTTCGATTCTTCAGTGAAATTGTCTTGAACATCCTTCCTGTTACTGATGATGGTTATGCTGTTACTTTTTATCAGGTAACATGACAGAACGTAACAGAAAGGAATTACGCGATAGTTTTTGTCCTTTTTATCACATTAAATGTAAGTGTATTTCCTGTGACATATAACTTTTAAAAAGATGATATAAAAACACACTTAATGCTGTGGTGAACACTTAAAAATATTCTCAGAAAGTGTAAGAAAAGGCTGTAACAGGATAGAACACCAATAAGTATTTTTCTATAAATTCTTACCTTGGATGGGCTTGAATTTTCAAACCTGGCCGCCTTTCCAACTATTTCTTTGTACTAATGCATTCAGGAAATGATGCTCTTCACAATACATAATGGGAAAATAACTCTTGGTCTTGTAAACGTTTCCACAGGTAAAAAAAACCAGTGTTAACAGGAGGGAAATCACCCCTGGGGACAAATTTTTTTTCTCTTAAAATTTGCAAAATTTTATTACATGCTATAGTTATAATATAAAAAGACAAATTAGGGGCAATTTTATTATATAATATATCATATATGTGAGAATCGGACGCCTGTTTAATTAATTTGGATATTATTTGAATGATTTAGTTTTCAAAAAAAACACAGGGGACAACATGATTTTAGGGGGGGTTGAACATTTAAATTACAATATTTTATTGGAAGAAATATAAGAATGAGTGTTTAATTGGCAGGACATGGTGCATTATATAACTTAGTTTATACTGAAACTTAAAATTTTCAAAAAAGATGGTTGAATAAAAAAATAATTGCTGGTGAAGTGCGGGACATGGAAATTAGACTTTTTCAGATATTGTCTCAGATACCTTATATTATAACAGTGTCCTGGCTCCAAACTACTAATATTTGATCTTACTCTTAATTTCAGCTTTAAAAAAATATATTAAAAACCTCCCACATTCCAGACTAGCACATGCACGTTCATTGCAACATCATGAATTCAGTATTCCTACCGTACCAATACTTAGAACTGAAATCATTGATACAAGGCAAAATATTTTCTTCATGAACGCTCAATGCTGAATATTTAAGGTCAACAATTTATAAAGAACAGAAATAGTTGATTTAAACGTTAAAGATGATCGTTCAAAACGTACATGGAATGATATATTCATCTGCCGACATGATTGCAGAAAGTAAGAAGTCGTAGAGCAAAACAGAAAAAAATGAAATTAAATGAGATAATACAAATGGGTGCTGTTTTTAAATGAATTCTCATCTTTTGAGAAATATTTATTTTGTCATCCAATTTTTCACCGCCTACAACTGTCTGCCTGTGGTTTTTATTTTATACAACTTTTAAGTATCAGTATATTTTATTTCATTTTGTTTCGTTTCGTTCCGCTTTTATTTCGTTTCGAAGTTTACAGGTGCCCCTCTTTTCGACCCTTTTCTATTTTTGATATCTTAATCAAAAATTTAAAAAATCAAACTTTCAAAAAGTAAAATAATCAAAATTGCAAGTTAGGTTTAGTTAAAATTTCTAAACGATCAAATTTAAAAACGATATTTATAATTTTAATATTTTTAATTATTTGGTTCAAATTTCAAAATTTTAAAACTTTTTATTGTTTATTTGTACTGTAGTCCTGTCATGTAATGTTGTCATTTTAGTGTTAAATTTAACATTGCCATACAAGCGCGAGGTTTGGCTAGCCACAAAACCAGGTTCTACTCACCATATTTAAAAAAAAAATGTCATGTACCAAGTCGGGAAAATGGCAGTTGTTATCTTAGAGTTCGTTTCTGTGTGTGTTGCATTGTTGTTTGTTTTTTGTTGCACTTCAGTATTTCTGTTGTTTCGTTGAATTCCTCTTATAGTTGATGTGTTTCCCTCTGTTTTGGTTTGTAACCCAGATTTGTTTTCTCTCGATCGATTTATGACTTTCGAACAGTAGTATACTATTGTTGCATTTATGTATAGGATACTTGTAGAAAGCCTTCATATTACAGATCTTTATTAATGTGAGTTTACAAAAATTTGATTGTTAGTTTTCTCGTTCGGTCAGTCTATGCTCATTGTCCAATTCATTGTATTGCAACAAGTAACTTATTATATTAAAGGACTATCACAGTTTTCATATTTGATAAGTGGACATTTCAATAGAAATTGGGAAATGACAACTGTACTACAGCAAACTACACAAAGTATATTTTGAGAAAAATAACATCCCAATAAACTTATGTCTTCTATTAAAAATATTCTACGAAAACCATTCAAGTTGAAACAGTACTATAATAAACCTGTGAAAATATAACTTTAATTGCAATAGAATATCTTTTTTAAGTTGCTAAAAGTGTGATGCAACTCAAGAAAAAGACGGAAATGCTTTTGCTGCATACTACAGGCTATAAGAAATTGATAAACTTTATTTTTCAAAAAGGTTTCTCTAACAAAATCTTAATTAAGGTGCAGTTTTTGTCGAGCCTGTAACATTTGTGTTGTGAAAGCGAGACATGTATAGAGATCCTAGATTTCGGCGTCAGTGGCATTAACATTTTGGTTCAGTCTGTCTGCTGCTAGACATCAAGAACTTTTTCAAATTATGAAATTTGGACAGGAGCTTGTTAGTAACCAAAATACAGTATTCAGAGCTAAATTTTGATATTACTTTGTTTTTATTTTCAAGTAATTTACTGATATATGAACTGAGTTTATTTTTTACAATAAACAAGTAGATACTGTTGTTTATCTGTTTGTCTTGGTTTTGTTTTAAGGTGGTACCTAACACTACAGGGAGATAACTCTGTAAAATCAGCATAACGTTTTAATGACGTTGTGTTCATAAGGGAATATTAAGCTTCTCAATGATCAAAATAAGTGTTTGTCAAACTGCTATATAACCAGTGTAATTTTTCTGATAAAACGGTTGGTTCAAATTTTTTGAAATTTTTATATTTTTGTCAAAGGGTCAAAGTAAATACTTTTTCAAAATTTTAAGAAAATTAAACGAGCCAAATTAATTTTAGTCAAAGTGTTGGGTACCACCTTAAGCCATGGCGTTGTCAGTTTGTTTTCGATCTATAAGTATGAATGTCCCATTAGTATCTTTCGACTTCATAAGTTTTATATCATAACTACTCTTAATGTCAATAAACAATGATAAATCCGCAAAATTTTGTTCTTCACTAGCCTTGATTTGAACTCGTGATATTGGGATATCGAAAAAAAACACCGCCTGCACCGTGGCCATCGCTTTAGACATATATATAAACATCTACTATACACATACATGTCTCTGAAACGATTAACGGATTTCACTTTTTTAATTGAGGAACTTCTTGGTGTATTCTCATTTTGAGGACCACTTCAGTTAAACTGGTTTGTGCAAACAGGCCATGGACCGCTATTGTGGCAAACACATAGTACTGCTATATACTTGTTTGTTGTAACAATTTTTTGGCGACTCGATCTTTTCCTTTCTCATCATTTTTTTTTTTTGCAGTTAGACTATATTAATCTTTAATAAGCACCAGGAGCGCATTATTCGTCCGAATTGTGCATACTGAAACTAATACGAAAATTTTTTCAATATTTAGAAAGCATCTATAATAAGCAGCTATAGTAATATAAATGATGGGGATATCAGTAAATAAACCGTTATGATTGTTAGAACTCCGAAAACTAATCTGAAAAAAAATAGAAAATCAAAATGCAGTCTACTTCACAAGTCCCTAACAACAGTTTTAGTAAATTGATCCAAGCATACTCAAGTTAGGTTTTGACATATGCAGTTGTCAAAACCTAACTTTAGTATGCTGGGATCAATTTACTAAAAAAAATTCCATAATGGATGGAATTGGTTGAAGAAAGATGAGGTAAGATTATAAAAATCTTCCTAATCATCTCTTCATTAAGATACTTTTACATGTTATGTAATAGCACTGGTATTTTTGTATTCTCTTATTTGCAAAACAACATGTGAATTGACAGACAGTATTCTGTATTTGACAGGTTCATGAAAGAGACTTGATCAGAAAAAGCTGGTTTGAATTACTAACACTGATGTTGTTGGAGGTAGCTTTGGCTTCTGAAAGAGATAAAAACAAATTTAAACGACACAACACCATAGCCAAGTCATTTTAAACCTCTGTTATACCTTAAAAGATGTCATGCATTAAATGGAAACCGCATTGTCAGATGGATCATTCATATGTTTACTGTAAACGGTTTTAACATGTAAGCGTATTTTTAAATATTTCGTTTGAAAGTCATTCTCCATACAGACTTATAACTGAAATTTTGATAAATGATTGGAATTTTGTCAGGATAACCATTCTAAACCAAAACCAACTTTCTATTGGAAGAATAATATAAATAACCTTTCAGATACAACTTAATTTATTTTTGGTTGAAAGAAGTCTTCTGTCTGTAAAAATTTGAAATGAGCACAGTATAATTAAAATGATCTATATAAATAACACAAAGCTGAGAGGGGATACCCCGAGAAAACATTGTCAACCGCGGCGAAGCCAAGGTTGACAATGCATTTTCGAGGGGTACCAATCTGCTCTATCACCCTCTAAGCTATGTGCTATTTAATTTATTATACTGAATGTCCTATCATATAGTCTTTTACAGAATAATTTTATTTAAAAGTAATTTCTATGACGTCACGTAACAACGTTACGGGTATTAGAAAGTGTTTATTTTTTTTTTGATAGTCAGTAATAAATTCTAGCTGAGCCAAAACGTAGAACTAAGCACGAGTAGACTTACCTGATGGTACTTTCAATTCATTGTCCTTTAAACTATCGATTTGATTGGTCTAGACGAGAGGGTAACATTAAGAAAATTGTCACCCTCTCAGCCATGTGATAGAGTAAATTAACATTTTTACGTGAAGTATAATAAAATTGGATACAGGTAACCTATGCCCCTAGAACAGGACTTTGCAAACTACAGATTCTTATCATCGATGCATTTATATACAATTTGCAGTAATTATTGATAACAAGGCGATGTATTTCAAGTCAGGCTGTAGCATATAGGGACAAAAACACAGGCACTTGTTTCTATCATTGGAAGGTCGACTTTCCATATATAGTGGACAAAAAGACAAAAAATAGCACTAATTCCGTAAAACATTACAGTATTTTTTTCCTAACAAATTAAGGATATATATACCATCAGGAACAGATATTATAACACAGTTTCTAAAGGAACTTTTGTTAGAAGGAACAAATATATACGCTAACAAAGTGATCACATTTGCGAGATTGAAATTATGGGCTCTTTTTTTCAGAATACACATACGAAAAAGTAAAGTAACAAAGATCCCGAACTTCAAGGAAAATTCAAAACGGAGTCTCTTGTCAACTGAATCATGTGAATGACAAAAAGATTGCGACATAAGGGTACTTTGAAATTAATTCACCATGTTTTCTGGTATTTTTTCTGTCTATTCGAAATAACCTCCTAGATGTGGTGTACATTTTAAAATAAAACGATCAGCGATGCGGTATATTCAGTGTGCATCACAATTATAATGTTATTGTTTCATAGAAAGAAAAGATATCACAGTCATTCCTAACAAGTGTGCACACTCTGAAATGTCTCGCCTTCTTTACTAATCATTGATATTATGTTGATAGTACTAAAAATAAAGCTTTATTACAACTGTCACATAAACTCAACATTAACCAAGAAAACTTAAAACATTGATCAATGAACCATGAAAATGAGGTCAAGGTCAGATGAACCATGCCAGGCAGACATGTACAGCTAACAATTCTTCCATACAACAAATATAGTTGACCTATTGCTTATAAATTAAGAAAAACAGACCAAAACACAAATACTTTATACTTAGCAATGAACCGTGAAAATAAGGTCAAGGTCAAATAAAACCTGCGCGACAGACATATATATCATAAAATATTTCCATACACCAAATATAGTTGACCTATTGCAATTAGTATTAGAAAAAAAGACCAAAACACAAAAACTTAACTATAACCACACAAAAACTTAACTATAACCACTGAACCATGAAAATGAGGTCAAGGTCAGATGACACATGCCAGTTGGACATGTACACCTTACAGTCCTTCCATACACCGAGAATACTAGACCTCTTGCTTATAGTATCTGAGATATGGACTTGACCACCAAAACTTAACCTTGTTCACTGATCCATGAAATTAGGTCATGGTCAAGTGAAAACTGTCTGACAGGCATGAGGACCTTGCAAGGTACACACATACCAAATATAGTTATCCTATTACTTATAATAAGAGAGAATTTAACATTACAAAAAATCTTAACCTTTTTTTTTCAAGTAGTCACTGAACCATGAAAATGAGGTCAAGGACATTGGACATGTGACTGACGAAAACTTCGTAACATGAGGCATCTATATACAAAGTGTGAAGCATCCAGGTCTTCCACCTTCTAAAATATATAGCTTTTAAGAAGTTAGCTAACGCCGCCGCCGCCGGAACACTATCCCTATGTCGAGCTTTCTGCAACAAAAGTTGCAGGCGCGACAAAAACCACGATAAAACAAATATTATAACTTTCCGTTATGATCTCTATTGCTAATAAAGTGTACTGTCTCTGAGAAGTCATCGCCTGATATCTGGGGACAATAAAATATTTCGCCGGTCAATTAAGGCCATTATTCCTATAAGGAATCAATTGGTGGCTACAGTATAGTCTTGTAAGAACTTTTGTATTCTGACCAATTATCCTATTCATAGTGTTTAATATTGCATTTCTCAAAAGAGAGGACGAAAGATACCAAAGGGACAGCCAAACTCATAAATCTAAAACAAACTGACGACAACGCCATGGCTAAAAATGAAAAAGACAAGCAGAAAAACAAAAGTAAACATGACACAACATAGAAAACTAAAGAATAAACAACACAAACCATGGTGACCATCGAACAAGGTGACCATCAAAAGAAAGTGACACAGACTCATTTAAAATCTCCAGTTAATCATGGCAACAGTAGTATACCTCTGTTTAGAAACCAAATTTTATAGATATAAGAAGATGTGGTATGAGTGCCAATCATCGCAGACAACTCTCCACCAAGTCATAATCTGTAAAAGTAAACCATGATAGGTCAAAGTACGGTCTTCAACACGGAACCTTACCAGCCAGCTATAAAGTGCCCCAAAAATGACCAGTGTACAACCATTCAAACGGGAAAATTACCGGTCTAGTCTATACGAGAAACATGAAAAAAATGGGCCCCAACTTATGAAAATTTCTGGATCCGCCACTGGAAACAATAGTGTAACATCACAACATAGAAATACACACTATAAAATATCAATAGAAATGGCTCACCTCAATCAAGACATATTACACACAAGTGAACATACTCTAAACCAATAAATTTGATCTATGACACAATGTAAATACAAAATCGATTATCGGTGAATAAATAAAGGCAACAGTAATATACTTATGTGTGATGTTAAACAATTTCAGAAAAAAATACAATAACATAGAAGAAAAAGTCGCCAAATAGAATAGTGACCACAGGTAAATGAAAATTATTTTGTTGTAAGGTATACAGTTTAAATGGATAATCGAAATATTTTTTTACAAAACAAATATTTGTTTTAATAGTACAAGAACAGAAAAGAAAATGTATAGTCATACCAAACACTTATCAACGCTGGTATATATTAAAAATAGAGAGACGAGATTTGGTTATTTTTGTTGTTTTTTCTCAAAATTCAAGAAGTTTGAAGCCTAAACCATATTTGAGTATCTTTATCATTATTGTTATTTCGTTTTACAGTTTCTGACTATTTGTATAGTTTTTGATGAGCAAAACACTAATATATTGGTAACAATCATTATCAAAGAGCAGTAACTCCAAATAGAAACTAACATCAACTTGCCTAAATCACACCCAGCGTTGTTATCGTTTTCAAGATTATACTACGGAAACATGCTAAGATCGGCATGCAAGGTCATTAACTCCTTCAATGAGTCAAAGGAGAGTTCTTATCAATTATTCTAATATAACGTGCTTCTTTCGCTTTATAAATAAACCCATGCTCTAAATCCAATAATTTTTATTTGCACATGCGTATATTGACTACTGCAGAATAATGAATTTTATCAAATTGGCATGCATTTAATATATTTCATTAACTTAAAACATTACCAAACTCTTAAATGATACACATGTTGTAACTAATTCATTTATTATGACTGTAATGTGTTGCATTCCGAAATTGAAATATTTGACCTAGATACGACAACCGTTCATGCTGGCTGTTAAAAAACTCCTCCCTCTGAAAAATCACAGTGCCAACCGCTTCCTTGTTTACAAACAAAAAAGGGAGGTTCATGGAAGAGCCTACACAATCGCTTTACCCTTATACACATCGGACATATAAATTACCTAAATTGTCCTAATCAGAATCGAAATAATTGATGCAAGCTATACTTTATTGTAGTTTTAACATGGGTAGGCATTATATTCGTGTTATTTTAGCCCTCACTATCGCTCGGGCAAAAATAATCACGAATATAATGTCTACTAATGTTAAAACTACAATAAAGTATAGCTTGCATCAATTATTTCTTAAATATTTTCGACAATCTTACTTTGATCATCATGTATTTTTTTACTGTAAGATGATAGGCAACATTAAGATAAGTCGAAACATCAAAGGGCAATAACCCCTGTAAAATAATAATAATAATTTTCTTACTGGCAAACTCTTTTTCACCTGGTCAATTTAAATATGTAATAAAAAATATATCTTCATGTGCGATTTTTTAACGTGTCAAAATGTTTAACATTTACTTAACATTTCTCTCCATAGGATAGACATATTTAACTTTTTTGTTTCAAAAGATACACAAACAGATTTTTGGAAACACATTTGGAATATATTCTTTACATTAGAATCCCAGGCTAACATTGAAGTGTACAGGAATTTTTTAATTCTGAAACAAGTGCCTGTGATTGGAATGCATTACATTTGAGTTGTAATTATTTGAAATTAATCATTTTTTTATATATATATTTTTTTAACCTTTTATACGACTGCAGAGGACAAACCCTCACAATTTGTTAAATTGGACTTTTACATTTTATGATCCAATATATATACACGCTTCGATTGAGCAAACCCAAGTATAAATAACTTATACATAACAACAAACAAACCTACCATGTTGTTTTTCAAAAAAAATAGAAGAATTGTTTTTTCTTCAAATATCATGCATCATAACAATGCGTTTCTATTTTTGTTTTAAACGTATCTTTATGGCAAGCCGTTTTGCTATTTATTCTTACTTCAAGATATCTCATAAACTTTATAAGATATCTTATATAGTTTATAAGATATCTTATATAGTTTATAAGTTTATGAACGTATAAGAAGTCTGCATGTTGAGCTATATTTACGAATGATATCCTTATACCGATGATAAAATTTAGTAAATATTTTGACTAGTTTGTGATATCGAAAACCCTGGTGTAATAATTTTTCAGTAATACATAAATGTCTCTCGTTAAAATCTAAAACATTGTTATATGCACGAGCGAATCGTACAAGTTGAGATATATAAACACCGTAAGATGGTGACAAGGGAACGTCACCATCTAAAAATGGATAATTATGGATGTTCGCTACTCTGTGTCAAAATAACAAGCTTTTTAAAAGAAGGTTATAAATTGATAGTATATAAGTAAAGAAACTAGAAAAGCAGAAAAAAATTAGGGGTCCGTGTGCTTGTTTTCGAGATATAAGCCATTGAAAATTTGGCGGGAAATATTTCTCTCTAGATTTTTCATACAATTAACATTGTCATCATTTGTCTTTCAAAACCAATGAAAAAATAACAAGGATTTTATAAGATTTTCAAATATGACTTATAAATCTACATGTAATAAAATTATGGAAAGAAAAATAGGGCTTAAATTTTAGTATTCAGCTTTCCGTTAGTGATGTAGATATCAAGATCGAGGAAAGGGCAGTGGTCATTGTTAGTATTAACTTTATTCAAAGTAAGTTCAACAGGATAGATTTCTTTAATATACATACTGAAGTCGTCATTATTGAGAGCCAAAATACCATCCAAATATCTAAAAGTATTATTAAATTTGTTTAACAGATGTTGTTTCGATGGGTCTTTGCTTATTTTTGTCATAAATTGTAACTCGTAGCAATACAAAAACAGGTCCGCAATAAGTGGTGCACAGTTAGTCCCCATTGGAATTCCGATAACCTGACGATATACGGAATCCCCAAAGCGAACATAAGATTTATAAGATATCTCATAAACTATATAAGATATCTTATAAACTATATGAGATATCTTATAAACTGTATAAGATATCTTATAAACTATATAAGATATCTTATAAATCATATAAGATATCTTATAAATCATATAATTCTGCTCAAGATAACAAAATTAGACAGTTGCAGAAAGATGTATTGGATATACGAGATGCTGAAAATAATACAACAGAATTAAAAGAGAAAATACTAGATCTACAATGCAGGTCTATGAGGAACAGTTTGGTATTTACAGGTCTGGAAGAGTCTGCAGAAGAAAACACCAAACAAGTGCTGCATAAATTTATTAGGGAAGAACTCAATATAAGAAAAAAATTCAACTTGGAACCGTTCATCGATTTGGACAAAAAGATAACAATGGTAGGCACAGACCTATTGTGGCGAGCTTTATTTTTTAAATACTCAGTTCCCAAGAGAGATTGAAGAGAGAAGAAAAAAATTGTACCCCGTGATGAAAGAGGCAAAGAAAAAAGGAAAAAGAGCATACATGATAAAAGATAAGCTGTTTATCGAAGGAAATATTTTTAAACCGGAAATTAAGAAACAATCACCTGGTGAACAAAAAAGCCAACAGTCGACTTCCCTCTCAGGAACACCACCAACAGATAACAGGAAATCACAAAAACGAGCAAGACATGGGTCCGAAGCAGAATCATAGGGGCACGAAGAAGGAGTAGCTGATGAAAATGAAAAAAGATGTAATTGTGTGTCTATAAACAATAGTTTTTGTAAATTAAATATTCTTAGTTTAAATGTCTGTGGCATAAAAAAAACGACTACAATATCCTGAATTTATAGAATTAATCAATCGTTATGATATAATATGTCTCCAAGAAAGTAAAACTGACAATTGTGATGAAATTTCCGTACCTGGCTATATCAGTAAAATGAAAAACAGACACGATATGACATTTAGAAAATCTGGTGGACTTATGGTTCTTTACAAAGAAAAATTATGCAATCATATAAAATTCCTATCGAGTGATAGTAATTTTGTTATATGGTTTGAAATCTCATCTTCATATACTAAACTTGATGCTGAAATAGTCATTGGGTCTGTTTATATTCCACCGGAAAACACAAAATATAGTTCACCGACGCCTTTCGCGAAATCGAAACTGATATTCTAAAATTTTCCACTAAATGCAAATATATGTGCTTAAATGGCGATTTCAACAGTAGAACATCGACTGATGCTGATTTTATCCCAACTGATGGAAATGATATTTCTGATATTCTGAATTTACCGGAAATCACAGAAAACGACACCTATAAATTCGAAATCTATAACATACCGATAGCAAGAAATAATAAAGATAAAACAAAAAATAATTATGGGAAACTATTACTTGATTTATGCAAATTTACAAATATGTATATTATAAACGGCCGCATAGGAGAAAATATGGCGGGGGAACGGACGAGCAAAAATGCTGCAGTTGTTGATTATTTCATAGGGTCGCTAGATTTTATTAACATTATCTCAAATTCGAAAGTTTTAGATTTTAGTTGTTTATATTCCGATATCCACAGCCCTATAGATATAGATGTCGACATAAATAAATGTACATGTGAATATGGATCTGTGCCGATTAATTCGATGAGCGGAGAGAAAATAAAGAAATGGGATATAAACAAGAAAGAAGATTTTATTATAAATTTAGACAGAGAAAAGATTTCTGAATTAGAAAATTATCTTGAAGAAACCAAATCTTTTCCTGCTGATTCGAACATTATTAACAACGTTGTAGAAAATATTACGAACATATTTGTTACTTCTGCAAAGAAAACATTCGGAACATTAAAAAACAAGTCAAAGAACGAAAATACCCCGCAGAGTACAAGATCACAAGATGAAAAACCATGGTTTAACATAGATTGTAGAATTGCTAGGAAAAATGCGAGAAAATACAGAAGAAAATATAAATTAAACAACTCCATTGTAAACCAGGAATATAAAAAACGCAGTGAAAGACAATACAAAAATACCATGAACAGAAATATAAAAAAGTATAGGAAAAATGTGCGGAATGATATGAAAAATATGAAAACCACGAACTCAAAAGAGTACTGGAAAATTCTAAATGGAGGCTCTAGGAAGAAACAACCAAATATTTCAATTGAAAAACTTTATGATTTCTTCAAAAATTTAAATCAAGGAAATATAGAAGAAGAACAAGAGCTAAACCACGAAGAGATTGAAAGAAATATCGAAAATAATTTATTAAAAGAAATGATTACGCCCGATGAAATAATAAAAAATATAAAAAACTTGAAAAATAACAAGGCAAGCGGTGATGACCTGATTATAAACGAATTCTTCAAAGCTACGTGTGCTACATCAGAAATCATTAATATCTTCGTAAAGTTATTCAATCTTATATTTGATACAGGAATCATACCAGACAGTTGGTTATCTGGAAATATACACCCTTTATTTAAAAATAAAGGAAATCAACAAGATCCGCAAAATTATAGACCTATCACTATTCTTAGCTGTTTTGGAAAACTTTTTACGTCCATCCTAAATGAACGATTAACGAAACATTTCGAGAACTTTTCAATAATACATAACAATCAAAGTGGCTTTAGGAAAAAATATTCAACAACAGATAACATATTTATATTACAAAGTCTCTTCGACCTAGCTAGATCGCAAAAGAAAAAGTTATTCTGTGTTTTTATTGATTTTGCTAAGGCGTTCGACACAGTTTGGAGAAACGGCCTATGGTTTAAGATGGCATTGAATCACATTGATGGAAAAATGCATACAGTAATACATAGTATGTACAACAATATAAAATCAAGAGTTACATACAATAATCAAAAATCTGATTTTTTCCCATGTAACACTGGAGTTCCCCTCTATTATTCTCTTTATATATCAATGACCTCACTGATTTTTTGCTATCACATAATGTGAAAGGTTTGTCGTCAATATCGAACTCCCTTGAAACTAGCCTCAATATCTATTTAAAGCTGTTCATTTTATTATATGCCGATGATACTGTTCTAATGTCAGAAACAAAGGAAGACCTTCAAATGCAATTAAATTGCTTCAGTGAATAGTGTGATACTTGGAAACTTAAAGTAAACACATCTAAGACTAAAGTTTTAATTTTCTCTAATGCCCGCGTCACACTGTCCCGATTTTTATATACGATGGACACCCGAATGCGAAAATTGTAAGTTCGTACGAAGTTGGTCCCGATCTCGTTTAAATACCAAAAAGTGACCGAAGCAAGTACGATGAATAACGAAGTCTATACGATGGTGCCGAAATTATATACGATAGCAAAAGATGGACATACGAAGGTTAACCGACGGTTATTTAAGCTTCATATATCAGCCGAAGCCTACACGATGGATCACGAAGGCTACACGATGGATTACGATGATGGCGCGATGGCCATACGATGTCTAAAAGATACGAACAGAATTTCGACAACATATCGTTTCTGTACAAGTCTGCCATGCATGGCGGGAAATCGATCTTTTTGTCTAATTCTTATAAAACTTAGTTTATTATCCCCTCGCCTACTACATGTAAGTTGTGTGTAGATACAATTGTTATGGACACTCTATAACCAAAATGCTCAACACTTGGTATGGTGTTACTCGTTAAGAATATCTTAAGCGCTATTGACTTTAAAGTTCAAAGGTCAAGGTCACAGTGGCAGTTGTAATACAAGGCAATATCACCCTTGTGGACACTCTAAAACCAATATGCTTCAAAAGATTTTAACCACATTTGGTATATTGTTCCTCCTTGTAATGATCTGACATTTTTTACGTTCAAGGCCAAAGGTCAAGGTCATGCAGATGGACTTATTTTTTCTCCTTGAAATAGCATAATACACAGGAAATTGGTTGCTCATTTTTTTACCTGCTGGTTCTAAAGACAATATTAAAGGTATTTCCAGTTACTGAATGTTTTGGTTGATTTCTAAAAAATAGTTTATGTATCAAATATGCATATTCAATTTACCATTTTCTGCATGTGTCATATACAAATATAGTGTCCATATTTGTCCCCAATATGTTACCTACGAGGGGATGCCACGCGCGGCATTGCCTTGTTTAAACTGTAAAATGTTTGCACTAGTCTGAATAATCACCCATAAGTATGCCCATGTTTACTGATCTATCTTAAAGGTAAGGTAATGGGTTCGTTGATCCCTTTTATTCAAAAAGAGCTCTTTCCAGGAGAATATCATAATAATATAGACAAAAGGAAGGATGAGGGGAAAGAAATAAATGCGGCAAAATATGACATATAGAAAACAAAATGGTTATGGAGTAAACATTCGTGTGACAACAACTCAGACGATACATAAAAAATCAGAATAATGAAGAAAAAGTTGGTTTCCCTATATACGCGTACCTGCAGTGTTGGTGTACGAGGCGCGTTTATGATTTTCATTATGTTACTTGATATGAAAAATTGACAAAAAATAATATTTTACTTGTAAAAGAAAATCCTGAGCCTGTAATAGCTGCTCTTCTTGTTCCATTTGAATTAATAGAAACAACGCTGTCGCCTTTCTTGTTCTCATAGAATCATATGATGTGAGCTCCATGTTTTGTGAACGTCTTTTTTAACTGTCGTATTAGACTGACCAGTGCATATCGCGCATGGCACTTTAAATGTATTTTAGCGCGAAAACTAACTTATATTTAGCTGGATTTATTGCCGTCGTAGTTCCATCTTGTCGCCTTCGTACTTTTATTCGATGGCAACACGACGGGATTACAAGGTCTTCACGAAGTCGTTTTGCCACCGTAAGACCTTCGGGTATCTTCGGGATTCATTCGTGTAGACATCGTAATGTCAAAACTGCCCGATGGAAACGACGGAAACACGAATGCAATACGATGTGCAAAGATGCATTCCCGGTGACAATACGATGGCGAGGATGGTGATACGAACTCAATACGAACCCTCAACATCGGACCCACCTTTGGGGATTTTATAACATGTTAAAAAATTTAGAACCCTTCCCGAAGGCTAGAAAAAGTGGCCGATGGTTTTACGATGGATAAAGATGGCACTACGAATAGCCCGATCTGGATACGATTAGTCCCGATTTTGAAAATTTCCATTATCGTGTTGCCATCGGCGTAAAATTCGGGACAGTGTGACGCGGGCATAAAGGAAGACAGCCTAATAATATTAATTTCATTTATGAAGAAAATGAAATTGAAATAGTGAAAGAATTTAACTACCTTGGACTATTGTTAACAAGATCCGGATCCTTCAATAAAGCAAAGAAAGGACTATCAGAAAAAGCAACAAAAGCCATGTACAACGTTATTAAAAAAGGGAGGCAGTGTAATTTATCAATTGAATGCCAATTAGAGTTATTTGACAAACTGGTGAAACCAATTCTTCTATACGGATGTGAAGTATGGGGATTTGGAAAAAATGACATTATTGAAAAAGTTCATCTCAAATTTTTAAAGCATTTACTACACCTCAAGAGATCTACCCCAAGCATAATTGTGTACGGTGAAACTGGACGATACCCATTGGAAATAAGCATTAATAAAATCAACGGTACCAATTTTGTTGCACCAGATGCGCATTTCGACAATATATGTCTCTTCAGTGCATTAAATGTCGAATGATAACATATTGATGCAGGCTGCTTATAGATGAAAACAAGTTATCATCAATATTATACAAATTTGTATATTACCGATATCACACAAACAATGATGATATTTTATGGATAAAGAACATTAAAAATATATTGGACAATGCCGGATTTTCAAACTTATTTTATGTGCAAAATACAGACCTCACCAAATGGTTACCAAAAAGTATCAAACTTAGATTAATTGACCAGTTTAAACAAATTTGGAACTCAGCTATTCAGAACACATCAAAATGCATTACATATAGGCTCTTTAAGGAACATTTTGAATTTGAGAATTATTTCAACATCATAAATGACCGAGATATATATACACTTTGTAAATTCCGAACATCGAATCATTCACTGCCAATAGAAAAGGGGAGATGGTATAACATTGAAAGAAGTGATAGAAAATGTTCAATATGTACAAAAAGAGATATCGGAGACGAATACCACTATATTTTTGTTTGCCCGGCTGTACAAGATGAAAGAAGAAGATTTATTCCAAATGGACTAATACCAAGACATAACATTTTTACATTCAACAAACTGTTTAATTCAAAAAAAACAAAGACACTAAGAAACCTCTGCAATTTTATAAGATGTATTAATAGTAAGCTCACTCCTTCTTAACAACCATAATTTATTTAACATACTTATAGAAAGTATTTCTTTATACAATTTTAGCTTTTACATTTGACTATACAAGTCTATATATATATTCTTTATATGTTATCTCATCCGAAATTTTGAATTTTATGCATTTTTAATGCATTTTTTTATTTTTATGTATACTTTTTTTTTTTTAACTTCTCTGTAACCTTTGTACTTGCATGGTTTTATGAGAATAAACTATCTATCTATCTATAAGAGATTTTATATAAAATTGTTTATAAGATATCTTATATAAAAATTGTTTATAAGATATCTCATATACTTTATAAGATATCTTATAAACTTTAGAAGATATCTTATAAAGTATATCAGAAATCTTATAAATTTTAGGAGATATCTTATATAACATTAAAGATATCTTATATAAGATATAAGATAACTCATATATAATATATAAGATATCTCATAAAAATGAAATTATATAAGATATCTTATATATTGTAGGAGATATCTTATTCAGATTATTATATATCTCATAAAGTTTATAAGATATCTTCTTAAGTTTATAAGATATCTTCTTAAGTTTATAAGATATATTATATAGTTTATAAGATATCTTATATAATTTATCAGATATCTTATATAATTGTCTTTATAAGGTATCTCATAAACTATATAAGATATCTTATAAACTATATAAGATATCTTACAAACTATATAAGATATCTTATTAATTATATAAGATATCTTATATAAAAATTGTTTATAAGATATCTCATATACTTTATAGAATATCTTATCATATACTTAGACTAAATAACATATGATTTTTACTGTATGATAATAGCATTAAATTAACGTAAATTCCATATTTTTCGAATTGGTGCTTAGCGGGCTGATATGAAAAGTTTATCACATGCTTCGATTGTTATCACATGCCTTTCCGTAACGTTATCACATGGCATTCCGGTGATACTCGGCAAATTCCGGAAAATACACCCAAATGCTACGTTTTCAGTGAAAAACATTACGAAATAGTGTACAAAACAATTATTTACTAAGTCTGCTACTGCAAAGTATATTATGTAAATTAATAAAAAAAAAAAAAAAAATAAAAAAACAAACAAATTATTAAATAAATGCATTCTTTATAAGTTTCAAACATAATTTAGAAAGTTACTTTGAAAAGGTTGACTTTTCCAAACAGTGTTCATTATGTATATTGTTGGGTTTGTTTTTTTTGGTTTGTCGAGTCGTCCATATTAAAAATGTGTTCTGCTCTGCTGAGGCATATGGTAGAAAGATTTGATATCGAATGTACTAAATTTGGGTCCGACGTCCTTGAACTTTTCAATCTTTGAACTTCTATTTGGGAACCACGTAAAAGGATCAATATATGAATCTGTTATTTTTCTCCATTGTTGAAGCATATGATAAAAAGATCATAACATGTCATTTTTCATATCGCATGTATTATCAGCCCTCGGTCAATATCAGCCCTCGAGCCATGCGGCTCTTGGGCTGATATTGAACCTAGGGCTGATAATACATGCGATATGAAAAATGCCATGTAATAATCTGATATTATACACTTTATAAGATATCTTATAAAGTATATAAGATATCATATAAACTTTATGAGATATCTTATATAACATTAAAGATATCTCATATAACATTAAATATATCTTATATAATATATGAGATATCTCATGAAAATGAAATTATATAAGATATCTTATATATTAAAGGAGATATCTTATATATTATAGGAGATATCTTGAAATTCGAATAAATAGTAAAACGGCTTGCGATATACCTTACATCAGTTTTAAAATATCATATAATGAACAGTCAACTTATATTCATACAAAACTTATTTAAAAATACAATTTATGTTGTATCTATTTTAAACTATGAACCTACTTTACAAATTTTTTGAAATGTGCAAAACAGATACGAGTTTGGATTACGATTAAATATTTGATATAACATACGTAGGTTTCTGACACAGAATGGATGTGGTATAGGAATTTGAAATTGTACATTTACCTATTATGGTCCAATATCAAAAATCTAGATACATGGTCAGATTCAGCATATTCAAGAACCTCAATAATTAGTTTTGTGAAATCAAACAAAAATGTTTAATTTTGGACTCTCTGGGCCTCAATGTGGACAATTAAACAGGAACAAAATTCAAAAATCTAAATACACGGTCATATTTTAATTTTTTTTTAAATTCAAGACTTTGAATAAAACCCCTTAGAAATTAGTCAAGAAATTAGCAATGTTGTACAAAGTGTTTAAAGAGTATTGTGTTTGGTCCCTCATTCCAAAACGGTGAGTATAGATAAGGCCCCCAAAATCAATCCCAATCATCTTTTTTTAAGAATGGAACCTTGTGGTACAATTTTATAGAGATCCATAGACTTATTTAAAAATATTGTCTTGAAAACAGAAATTCTTAATTTGTTGTCCCTTTCTTGGCCTCCAATTCCTATACAGTTTGGGCCATAACTCCCAAAAAAGCAATCCCAACCTTCATTTTGAGGCATGGAACATTGCTTTTCAATCTCATAAAGATCTATACACTTATAATTACATAAGTTATTGAACTGGAACATGAACAATACAGGTTTGTTGCCCCTTTTTGGTTCCTAATTCGTAATCGTTAAGGAACATTACCTCCCAAAAACAATCTTAACCTTCATTTCGTGGTATCGAACATTGTGGTACAACTTCACAAAGACCTTTACTCAAGTTATTGTCCGACACTAAACGAAGACGACGGCGCTGACAACGTAAACTTGAACATTATACCACCGCAAAAACAAAATTAAAATTTTAGATGTTGTCGGTCGATTTAAAAATCATCACCCCCTGGTTTTAATAAATAGAGGGTTTTCAATGTTTGTCTTTGTCAACATTAATTATGGTTAAAGTCAGTCTAAAATGCATCTTTTCTCGATATGTCAGTTTGTAAAATATCATTTTACGTTACGAGGCGACGTGACGTCATTACCTCTCCTGTAACTGTATGGTATCTTAGGGGCATACGATACAGTTTTGATCCCGTATTTAAATTTTGATGAAAATTTGCATGTAGGCTATTTTCACCTGATTAAATCAAATATGTAATAAAAAAAATATACCTTCTTGTGCTACTTTTTGAGTAAATTGAGGTTCAAATTTCAGATTTCCTCAAAATACGAGTTTGTGGACGTATTTTTCCTTTTGATAGAAATACATTAAAAGATAAACACGATCTGTTTTTGTTAAATTATTTGTAATTTATGTGTTATATAAATATTGCATAAATTTGCAATTTTATTTTTACAAATAACTCAAATTTATCAAATGATCATGAATGTAGGAAAAAACCGTCATTTTGTTCTGTATCTTAATCAAATAAAAAAAAAGAGCACTAATTACGTTTTCATGAAAATTGGTTCACATAATCTTCTTACGTAACCAAACCAAATGTCATTTTAAAAAAGAGGGGTCCATGAATTTGTTTTCAAGTTAAATCAGTTTGAATGATAAAAATCAGCCGAAAACTGCATCTTTTCCCGATAAAAGTCACCGTTTGACGTCGGGGAGGTAATGACGTTGCTAACTTAGATTGTTATTTTCGCGACGTCAAACTATGACTTATCGGTTTTTTTCTACATTCATGAACATTTGATAAATATGAGTTATTTCTGAATAAAAAATGTATAAATTTTTTGGATACTTATAAAAATTACATATTATTTAACAAAAACAATTTGTGTTTATCTTTTCAAACAAAAAAGTCTTTCTTTCGAAAGCGAAAATACGGCCACAAATCCGAATTTTGAGTAAATATACAAAATTTTGACCTCATTTTACTCATATGACGGTATTTTTTTTTATTACATATTGGATTTAATCAGGTAAAAAAATAGTCTATATGGAAATTTTTCATCAAAATGTAAATACGGGATCAAAACTGTATCGTATGCCCTTAAAATTTCTCACATGAACATGATTGTAGCATTGTGTTTTGAATAATTTTACATTTCGACCATTTTTTAAATCATAAAACCATTCCATACATTTATTGTAGAATAATAAACAGATTTCTTATAAAAAAAATTAACATTTGGTTTTGGCTGAGATAACTACAACACTACAGTACACATAGTAATAGTAATCTCAGGTTTTGGTAAACATAAATTGTCAGAAGAAAATTATCCTAAATTGTCGTTCTGAACATCATTATAAGTTATCAGGTATCAGTCGTTTGGCAATTTTGTACAAGATACAATATAGTGTACTGGCCAATTATGGCGCCCATTGCTGAGCATAGTAATTATATAGAACAATAAAGGCAACAGTAGTATACCGCTGTTCGAAAGTCTTAAAAATATCGATTGAGAGAAAACAAATCCGGATTACAAACTAAAACTGAGGTAATAACATCAACTATTAGAGTAAAACAACGAAACAACAGAAACACTGAAGTGCAACAAAAACCAGATGCTCCACAGGGCGCAGCTTTATACGACCGCAGAGGTTGAACCCTGAACGGTTGGGGCAAGTATGGACACAACATTCAAGCTGGATTCAGCTCTAAATTTGGATTGTGATTAAAAAGTTGACACAGCATAGGTTTTGGACACAGAATGAATGTGGTCTAATGAACTTAAAATATTTTTTTTGCCTTTGAGCAATTCACTATGCTATTGAATATTAGTCCTTTCAAAAAAGTGTTTGAAGAAATTTTCTTTATATTTATGAAATCTGAAATGAGAAAAATTTAACCCCTCCCATTTGTTTTCACATCCCCCTTTCCTTTTTTCCAAAACTGATCTCAATTCAAATTTCTAATGGAGTTTGCAACAATAACTACTCATTGTATAAAACAATGATTTAAGTTGATTCAACTACTATTCTGGACAAAGAAAGATAACTCCAATCAATTGAAAATTTCTTGATATCGCACAATATTGTGCAATTAGATATTTCTTGCTATTGCGCAATACTGTGCAATTGAAAATATTTCTTGCTATTGCACAAAACTGTGCAATTGAAGATTTCTTGCTATTGCTGAATACTGTGCAATTGAAAATTTCTTGCTATTGCACAATACTTAATACAATGTATAATAATTTTGGATCCTGACATGGATAGATTCAGCATATCAAAAAAGCCCAAGAATTCAATTTTTGTTAAAATCAAACTTAGTTTAATTTTGGACCCTTTGGACTTTAATGTAGACCAATTTGAAAACGGGACTAAAAATTAAGAATCTACATACACAGTTAGATTTGGCATATCAAAGAACCCCAATTATTCAATTTTTGATGAAATCAAACAAAGTTTAATTTTGGACCCAGATTTGGACCAACTTGAAAACTGGGCCAATAATCAAAAATCTAAGAACATTTTTAGATTCAGCATATCAAAGAACCCCAAATATTCAATTTTTGTTAAAATCAAACTTAAGTTTAATTTTGGACCCTTTGGACCTTAATGTAGACCAATTTGAAAACGGGACCAAAAATTAAGAATCTACATACACAGTTAGATTCGGCATATCAAAGAACCCCAATTATTCAATTTTTGAGAAAATCAAACAAAGTTCAATTTTGGACCCTTTGGGCCCATTATTCCTAAACTGTGGGGACCAAAACTCCCAAAATCAAACACAACCATCCTTTAGTGGTCATAAACCTTGTGTTTAAATTTCATAGATTTCTATTTACTTATACTAAAGTTATGGTACGAAAACCAAGAATAATGCTTACTTGGGCCCCTTTTTGGTCCCTTATTCCTAAACTGTTCAGACCTCAACTCCCAAAATCAATCCCAACCTTCCTTTTGTGGTCATAAACCTTGTGTTTAAATTTCATTGATTTCTATTTACTTATACTAAAGTTATTGTGCGAAAACCAAGAAAAGAATAATGCTTATTTGGGCCCTTTTTTAGTCCCTAATTCCTAAACTGTTTGAACCAAAACTTCCAAAATCAATCCCAACCTTCCTTTTGTGGTCATAAACCTTGTGTCAAAATTTCATAGATTTCTATTTACTTAAACTAAAGTTATAGTGCGAAAACCAAGAAAATGCTTATTTGGGCCCTTTTTGGCCCCTAATTCCTAAAATGTTGGGACCAAAACTCCCAAAATCAATCCCAACCTTCCTTTTGTCGTCATAAACCTTGTGTTAAAATTTCATAGATTTCTATTCACTTTTACTAAAGTTAGAGTGCGAAAACTAAAAGTATTCGGACGACGACGACGACGCAGACGACGACGCCAACATGATACCAATATACGACCAAAAAATTTTCAATTTTTGCGGTCGTATAAAAACGACAACGCAACACACAGAGAAACGAACTAATAGTATAAGATAACAATTGCCATTTTCCTGATTTTGTACAGGACATATTAAGAAAAAATGTTGGGTTGAACCTAGTTGTACGGCTAGCCAAACCTCGCGCTTTTGTGGCGATGTTAAATATAACACTGAAATGACAACACTACATGACAGGAATACAGTACAAACAAATACAAGAACACTCAGAATAGAAAAACTCACAAATACACATTACAATACGACATGTCAACATGATAATAGTTAACAAAACAAAATAAATACATTGGCACTCATACCATATCTTCCTATATCTATTAAGGTCATATGTATGAAACGAGTTTCTTGTAATTCCTTTATAGTTCAGGAAATTATTGAACGAATACATGCAAAGACATTAAATTAGGTTCTTATTGCACTTTTTTTATTACATTTATTACGAATCGACAATTAATAATTCATTATTGATTGTTGATCGCAATCTTACTAATTTTCTAAAGTTTGCCGCCGGAAGTTTACCGGAATGTGACATTGATACTTAGTAATCAATCAACACAGAATCATGGAACAAATGGCAAATGAGTATATTGATGGATCAATGTAAAAAAAAATGATTGATTTTTTGTATCAGTTTATATTTGTTGATTGAATTTCATATAGTTGTTTCAAGAATTAATTATTACTAATTATCTTGTTTTTCATGGAACCTTCTTTGACATTCATTCATGACGGATTTTCCCTCACTCTTGCTCTGTGCGGTTGCCGAAGTTTTTACGAATGATCTCGTAGTTAAGTTCACTGTAATCGATAGAATATCGTTGAATTACGGTACGGGACGACAAGAATTCCATAGCAGTACATTTCTAATTTTTTTAAAGTCCTTAACTATTGTTTTAAGGTAAATAGTAAATAAAACATTTTCAACTTTTTTTATTTGAACTACCATAATATGACTTATATAGACAAAATAAAAATCTTTGATTAACAATTAGTTAGAATAAAATGACAAAATAATATGACAAAAAGAAAACAAAACTTAAAAAAAAAACATTACGGCCCACCAAGGAGGGGGGTATCCATAATTGTCAACCATGCTAAGGGTTATTTCCCCGAGGGCTGATATTCAAAATTGTCAACCCTGCTAAGATTATGCCTTGGATTCAAGTTGGCCACACCGGCGGTGGATAATAGGGTTATTCACCCGACGAAACAATTTGTCGAGGTTATTCACAAGCCCTGTCGAATTAGACGAAATTAATACCACGTGATTTTTTACAAGCCAATGCTTTTTTTCAATGATACTGTGAGGTGTGATAATATCGAATTATTACATGGCATTTTTTGTATTAGATGTATTATCAGCCGAAGAGGCGAAGGCTAAAGATATTCGATATGAAATATTTCTATCATATGCCTCAACAGACGCGGAAAAACTAACAGTATAATATGTTTTCAATTGTATCTCAGTATGTTTTTTCTACATAAAAAAGCATGAATTATTTGGAACTACTTCCTTCCACGGACTATTTTCCAGACTGAGTGTAATAATCTGTTGATTTTCATTCAACCTACAACATATATTAGTTTGTATAACAATGATTTTTACCTATGATGAGTCACACTGCGGTCATAATACACCAAAATATACATTTTAATATATTACTTCTTAGTTCTTACGAATAATGAAAATCATTCCAAAGTGCAAGATGAAAACATAAAATTTGAATTGAAATGTAACGTTCAATATTATTCGTGTTGATCTTTTCTGGAATAATATAGATCAAGGATTTGTTTAGTAAGTCCTATATAAATCCTTGTATGTATTATATATACACTACCTTTTTTATACAAACAGTTACACATTTACATTAAATGGTATTGGTTATAGCGATAACTATTATTAAGAAAACGTGTCATGTAAGTCACTAAGTGTGTTTACATTTAAACATGAGCATTCTCATATGATTAATGATTATAAGAATACACACAAAAAATCATTTTGAAATCACTGCATGTCAGTCCTGTATGTTTTGAAGTCTTGTAACCATATTATAACGATAAATTTCCCAGTTTATACGATTGGTCGCGGTCGTATATGTTGTTTCGTCTTAGAACAATATATAACGTATGTATAAGTGTATGGATTACTATGAAATTGTACTCAATATCACAAACGGATGGTTGGGGTTGATTTTGGGGGTTATGACCCAAACTGCATAGGATTTAGGGGCAACAAATCTAGGATTTTCTGGTATACAGACAATAACTTGAATATAAGTTTATTGATTTTTGTGAAATTGATCCGCAAGCTTCAATACCACAAAAAAAGAAGGAAAGTTGGGATTGATTTTGGGGGTTATGACCGGAGCCATTTAGTAAAGGAACCACAAACAATACTTTCTAATGCTTTTTATAAATTGCTTATTTCTTGACCATATTCAGGTTGCACTCCTGTAAATATATAGATGTAGTAATACGTTGTATGTTTCCAATAAGAACTCCCTTAGCGGCTAAAACTGTTCCACTTTTACTTTGAAGTTTCGTAAAAAAAACCAGATCCCAAGTTTTATTATGATACAATTTTTTGATTGGCTAACAACAATCTCGGTCCTTCTGTATAATTATCATTCATTATTGATCATTATACCATAAAATGTAACATTCATGATGACACGAGCTTCCACAATAAATATAATAATAATCTTTATTTGTCATATAAGTAACATTATACTTGTGACATAAACAATAGAAGTGCACAGGTATTACAGAAAAACTTTTTCATGATCCCAGCAAAAAAATGTAATTTTCAGTATTTAATGCTTCTTTTTGTAATGTTATAGGGTTGTTAAAAACGTTGACCGTGCGCACGGAAAAATGTACTTCGGTCACTTGACGCTTTACACCACAATTTACAAAAAGAAGCATTCGATTCTTAAATGAAGGTTAATTTCAGAATGACGCGCGATTGCAGTTAGCCAATCAAAGTAACATATTATAACAAAACATACATCTTATGTAATCATTATATAAGTAGGTTAGTGATTTAGACCCACATCTGCGTTATATTAAGTTAAGTTTTTCTGTACTTATGTCAGTGTCTTTATTTGTAGTTAGCGGTATGATTACATGATAAATAAGAATAATGCTTTTTGTGATTTCATTGGGTAGTTGACCGAACGACATTTTGAATGAGCAAACCGGCGAACAAAGCTTTTACAACCTATATATAATTGCATAAGGAAGCATTAAATCTCTACAATGACATGTGTATGCTACAACCATGACATTATCAAAGTACGAACAAACAAACAAACAATTTATTAACCAATCAGGTCGCCCAAAATGAGCAGAATAATTATATGATAATTTTCAAACGTGATATATATTAAAGTAAATTCTATAAATTTCGTTTACATATTATTATTTTGTACAGGTTATCATACTTGTATGATGCCATCATACAAGTTATTACATGGACAAATATAACTATACAAGTAATATTGTACAATTTCTGTGGAGAAAAAGATAATAACTTGTACAACTCAATATCTTTGAGTTGTATTTGTAACTTCTTCTGTTTCAAATGTTTTATTCAAACACTCCTTTCTTTGGCTTTGTTAGTTTTGGGATATTTTTGTCATTTGTCAGGTTTTATTTTCATTTACTATTTTCTCTTATTTACTTATTTGTTGGTTTATTTTTTCTTTGTAGGTATCACTCAGTGTATGTATTTTGAATTTTTTATTGTGTTTGTTTTTCTTTTCTTTCAAGTGTTTATTTGTGTTGATTTTGGAATGTTAGAGGAGATTTCAGACGAGTGCAATGTATTCATAACATAAGCTTGGTCAAATTTAGCTTAAAAAGATATACATTTGCTGTTTTACAGCCACCCCGACAGCGCTGCGGTGAACATGGCCTTGACCACCATTTGCAATTGCAATATTGTACTGTTTTCCTGATGTTAACTTCGATTATTTAGTGAGAGAACATCATCATATATAGCGGAAAGTAAAGTTACAGGATATTGCTACCTTTTTCTTTCTTCTTGAGAAGTTCCCTTGTAAAGTCAGCCTCATAAGAATAAAGTAACAAGTAGGGAAGAAGAAGACCACAGTTTGTTCTCATTGTAATGGCGATAGTTTGTTTGATAAACACGTTCACAAACGTAACAAATAAATTGTCAATCAAGAAATTAAGTATCTTGATAATTATAAAGTATAGGCTCCAAGGAGCCTGTGTCACTCACAGGGGCTTGTTACAATTGCCGGGTTTACTATCCATACGAACCCCTAAAAAAACACCCGGCAATTGTAACAAGCCCCTGTGTGTCACTCACATGATATTTTTATTTACAATTGATGCTTGAAATAGTGCAACCTTTATTATTTTGCTCTAGTTTCAGAGATACAAGTCAAAAACTTAATTTTCCTCCTATGTTCTATTTTTAGCCATGTCTGCCATGTTGGTTGGCAGGCAGGTCTCAGACACATTTTTAAAAACTAAATACCCTTATATGCTTATTTGTGGCCAAGTTTGGTTAAATTTGTCTCAGTTGTTTTAGAAGAAGACTGTAGTAAAAGATTACAAAAATTTACGAAAAACTGTTAAATTTGAATTTAAAGGGGAATAACTCCTTATGGGGTCAATTGACCATATTGGTCATGTTGACTTATTTGTAGATCTTACTTTGCTGAACATCATTTTGTTTAAAATTATCTCTATCTATAATAATATTCAAAATAATAGCCAAAAGCAACAAAATTTCCTTACTAATTCAGGAACAGCAACCTAACAACAGTTTGTCCAATTTGTCTGAAAATTTCAGGACACATATATTTTAACCTGATAAACTGGTGTAACAGTTCAATAGCCTTTAGGCTAAGTAATACATTATTTGTTTAAAGGGAAACAATTTCATGTTAACATCAAATAAGTCATAGTAGAATAATGATTTGTACAAGTTATTATCTTTTTCTGAGTAAACATTGTACTAGTAATTACTTGTACAATTGTAATTGTACAAGTAATAACCTGTATGATGGCTTCATACAAGTAATTACTGTACAAAATAACAACATGTACACGACATAAATATATAAATTATATAAATATATAAATTATATAAATTATATAAATATATAAAATATATAAATATCTAAATATATAAATTATATAAATTATATAAATTATATAAATTATATAAAATAAAATAAATGATATTATAAAAATTTTGTAATGATCAAAATATATATGACCCATTGGTTTGTTATCATAGTACGAATTGTAGCAATTAATTATTTGTTTGTTGATAAACCTATGCATTGTTGTGAATTTGTCGTGAAAAGCACGTGCTGCCACGTATATTGAATTTTATTGAGAAATACAATTTGACATTAAAAGTCATATAAAACCTCAAATAAAAAAAAAATGAAGCATTTGGTGTTTTTTTTTTATAACAAAATGGATAGTTTTCATTATTAAACTTATATAGATATAGGAAGATGTGATATGAGTGCCCATGAGACAACTCTCCATCCAAATAACAATTTATAAAAGTAAATCATTATATGTCAAGGTACGGCCTTCAACACGGAATATTGGCTCACATCGAACAACAAGCTATAAAGGACCCAACAAATTACTAGTGTAAAACCATTCAAACGGAAAAACCAACGGTCTAATCTATAAAAAAAAACCCCGAGAAACGAGAAACACGTATAAATTACATATACAAACGACAACTACTGTACATCAGATTCCTGACTTACGACAGGTGCAAACATTTGCAGCGGGATTAAACGTTTTAATGGTACCAAACCTTCTCCCTTTTCTGAAAAAATAGTATAACATCACAACATAGAAAAACACACGATAAAATATCAATTGGAAGTCCTAACTCAATCAAAAAAACGTAAATAAACACAATATGCACATATTCTTTTTTCTGAAGAAAATTCTTTAATCTGTCCACTACTTTTTTTTTAATTGCTTGCTTCCAGGAAGCAATTCGCCGACATATTTTCCGTATGCAAAGTGACCTTAGCGTGACCCTACTCGTAAAAACCCGGTGATTGCAATACGCATGGATCTGTCACTGAAATAAACTATTATCTGATTGTACATGTTAAACACGTGCTCAATATCCATGCTTTTTTGTTGATTGTTTACAAATCGGCGACAATCGTTAAACTGAGTTCGGCTTTAAAACACGAACTTTAATTACCTGCATTTTTTTCACAACAAAAATTGACGATTATACGATTATACGAAATGTATGCGAAAAAAATGATAAAAACGTGCACAGACGACTAAGTTTATAATATATGTATGCATTTGTTCAAGAATTGGAAGTTAACATTATTTTTCACCGGTCACTCGTTTCATAAGACTTTAAAATGCCTTGCGGTTGTTTTTAGCCAATCAAAGTAACGGACTTTTATGAAACATACATACATGTATAGTAATTATACATTACATTATTGTCATATGCATTATACAAATATTACATATGTCGTGTAAATTTCATTATTTTGTGCACGTTATTACTTATACAAAACTTTGTACAAGTAATTACCTGTACGATGTCATCATACCAGTTAATTATAACTTGTTCAAATATGATTGTACAAGTAATTACTTGTACAATTTCTGTTGAGAAAAAGATTATAACTTTTACAACTCAATATCTTTGAATTATATTTGTTCCTCACTTCTGTGTTTACCGACTGTTTTATTCAAAAACTCATCTCTTTGGGTTTGTTAATATTTGATTATTTCAAATAAGCTTTTTGCTCGTGGTGCAAAGTAATAAAGTAGTTAAAAGGAACAATAATATGAAACCCTTCTACCATTTATTTTCAAACATAAATCATGTTAAAAAGTTTCATACTGTATACATGTATGATATCATATATTGGAAAATCAAGCAACAGTCAATCGTTATAAATCAAATAAACCAATTTTGTGCACAAGACATGGCATCTGTAATTCCATCTTTTGGATTTACATCTGCCTTGATTACAGATGTACAGTGAATATGACCTTGACCGTCACTTAGAGAAAGCAATTGCAACTTTCGCGTGTGAATACTGATTCATTGGCATTTCAAAATTTCATTTTTTCATCATGAAATTTCTTTTTCTATACTGTTTTCCAACTCATTTCATTTAGGGTCATAAAGGTCAAGAGTCTTTTGAATGAACTTGGAATGTCTTATATCATCAATAACTTTAATTATGTTAAAGGTAATTTAAATTCTATTAAACAAAGAATTAATGACCAATGTTTGCAAGTTCAAAATGCAAATATATTTGAATCCAAAAAGTTAGACTTTTTCAAAAGTGTCTACATAATGGGCAGAAGACCACCCTATGTTGATATATTAAAAAACAGAAGTGACAGAGCTGCAATATGTAAGATCCGTATAAGCGCTCATACACTGATGATTGAAAGAGGGAGACATCTAAATATTCCCAGAAATGAGAGATACTGCTCTGTATGTAATTTTGGTCAAATTGAAAATGAAAAACATTTTCTTTTACATTGTGAAAAATACTCAACTAAGAGGGACATATTTTACCATAAAGTTTCAAATATAATTGTTGATCCTACAAAATTTCAAAAACATGAAAATAATATAATCTTTTTATTAAATAATAATTCCTACACAATCCTAAAATTAACTTCCTCTTTCATCTCAGACAGTTTGAACCTGCGTAAAGCAGAACAAACTCTATAAAATTGCTAATAATCATTGTTCATAATATTACATATTAATATTGTCATTATTTTCAATACTTAATATGTTTGACCAACTATGTAATTGATATATTTTTTTTTAATCATTTACTGTTGATGATATTGATATCGTTCGATGATATTGTTCTAAATATGCCTATTGATATTCTATGCATTATTACTATTTGTATACCAGTTGTATGGGCCATTGCCAATTATTGTAATTGTGTTTGTGCCAATAAAATATTTGTATTTGTATTTATGCCTATTGAACTACATAGCTTAGCTCACATATGTTTAGCATAAAAAGTTCTCACATGTTAAAAATGTATACCTTTTGACTATGTACTAAATAGTGAGGCCCCTCATGGGGGGTCCTAGTAATCACATAATCACCATTTTTTTGCCAATATAATCACATAATCATTAAATATTTGCTTATCTTTAGTAATCAAATAATCATAAACTAAAAATACAGTCCTAGGAAATCAAATAATCATGAAATATTTGGCTTAATAATCAAATAATCATTAAAAAAACGGCCAAGTAATCACATAATCAAAAACCCCATGAGGGCCCTCAATAGTTGTTTAAAGGGGAAAACATTGTTGTGAACATCAAGTAGGCCAAGAAAAAATACATTTGTAATGATTTGTACCTGAAGTTATTATCTTTGTTCAAGTCATTATACTTGTTTGATGTTTGATGGCATCATACAAGTATTTTTTAACAAAATGTGTATACGAGTAATAATTTGTACAAAATAAAAACATATAAAAGAGCGTTGAACGAAGAACTTATAATTCCGAGCTTCATATTAGAAATGTGCGCACGATCAGTGCTTTTCCTGCATATAAAAGTATATAAATTAAGAAGCATTAATTTTTATGAGCACATGTTTATTTTACTTGCAAGACAACAAAACATGCAAATTCATATCAAATTCCTTTATAAAAGTAACATTATCAGCTTTCGCAATCCAAGAAGGGAGAAGACCTCACGATAATACGCTTTTATAAATTAAGTGTTAACCAGGTGCTCCGCAGGGCGCAGCTTTATACGACCGCTGAGGTTGAACCCTGAATATTTGTGGCAATTATGGACACAACATTCAACCTTGATACAGATCTGAATTTGGGTTGTGATCAACTTTTTGACATAATATTAGTTTTTGACACAAAACAAATGTCAAGATCTTACAAATTTATTGCGCAATATTGTGCAATTAAAGATTTCTTCTTCAAACTTGTCAATGAAAAGATTTGGAATTTGAGAAATTTGGAAAAAGAAATTGAAAACTACTTCCACCCCCCTTTTTTTGTAATTTGTCCAAAACCTGACATTTCTTTATACATAAATTACAAGTAGTGTAATCTGAACATACCCAACGTTGTATGTTAAAAGATTTTGAATTACCTCCCTTACACTGCTTTTAAATTGTTTTAATTGTCCATTGACCAGAAAAACCTAGTTTTCTCCCTTTTTTTGGCCCTTTTGCTCCTAATTCCAAAACATTTTGAGCAATAACTCCCCACTGTCAATACTAACCATCCCTTCATGGTATTGAAACTTGTGGTATAATGTCAGAGAGATTCATACACTTAAACACAAGTTATTGTTTGAAAACTACAAAAATGCTTATTTTGGGATCCCCTTTTTGGCCCTCAACTATTGGGACCATAACCCCCAAAATCAATCCCAACCTTCCTATAGTGGTATTGAACCTTCTGATTAAAATTTATAGAGATCCATTCACGTAAACAAAAGTTATTGTCCGGAAACTAAATGAGTCTTCGAACGACGACAACACAGACGACAACATGATACCAGTCGTATAAAACAATTGTATCCAATACCAATCCAGTTATAACATAAATCTCTGATATCGTTATGATTATATTGGTCTCAGTGCTTATAAAGACGAGAATGAAAAAAATATCTTACAGGTGGTAATCAGTAATGCCTCGTTTACACGGACATTTAATTCGAATTGAATTCGAATCGAATGCGAATAAAATTCCCTAATCGCGTTCACACACTCTTCTTTTTTAATTCGAATTGATTCGAATTATCGAATTAACTAATTCGAATTGGTCAATTCGCATTAGAAATACGTATTTTGTTAATACGAATTAAAAGTTAACGTCGTTTGGACAGTAAAGCGAATTTGACGGGCATTGCAATTCGAATTAGAATTGACGTTAGGACGTAAAACGTTTCGAATGCGAATTAAACTTCATTTATCATACATCTAGTTTTAGCCTTGTGAATAAATATTAAAAGGCTACATGTACTTCATGACTTCATAAATTGTTCTGTCATTTTCAAATTGAAAAAACACTTTTTTTCATAATGAGAGGGGGCTGGCAGATTTTTAAAATGCATATTTGGTACCATTTATATCTTGGAAATAAATACTTATATCTAATCACACATAAAAATTAAATTATACAAAATATGTTTGGCTTGCTCCGGTAGTCAAATTTACAAGATGTAGTACGCAATAGTATTGTCACTTAAAATGAGAGAGAGAGAAAATTGCCCCCAAAAAAGCGTTAAAAGATCGTACGGAAGATGGCGAACTTTTTGTACGAACAGAAAGTAAACTTCACGATATCATGGATATTCTGGTGCTGGGGTCAGAGTGCATAAAGTAAACGAAGTGATTCAAATTTCAGAATAAAATAGTTTTGTAGGTAATAGATCACCAGATAGATCAATAGATCATTTAACGCAACTTTAAAGAATAATCAATATGTAAATGATGTATCTAACAGTTTTATTAGCTCCTATACGTGGTATTAAACGGATGATATTCTTTCGTCTAAGAGTTCTTTGTTTAAAAGATCAGCCTGGTTTCATTTCTTGTGTTTTAATCTGTTGTTACGTACCTCATAGATGTAATACCATCTATGCCTACCCCGGGGAGTATCTAGATTTAAGTGTTGGGCGTGGTTTAATTTTGGGACGTAATCTTTTTAGAAGAGACTATTAAGTGCACTAGCACTATCACCTCATCATTTACCCACGTCATATTAAAATAAAATGTGTTTTCTTTAATACAACAGACACATATTTATAAGTGATCAATACATTCTTGCATTTAAATCACTTCCCTAGTCAACAAGATTATACACTATACCAACTGACCTAAATATATTCTAAACGTGTTACTTCATGACATACACAAAACACGTATGTGTTATGCACACGTACAAATATAGCAGCGACAAGTTACAAGTTGTATCTACTATTATTAAATTTACATGGTTTATCGCCTTTTGTGATTGTTAAAGTAGGTCCAATTTGTATATGATTTGATGATTTAGCTTCCAAGATCGATAACCTATGTAAAATGTTAACGATCCCTCGGCTGCCTCTTACTGATGACTCATCATGTAGATAAATGTATCCGACTTTTCAGTGATATTTTTTCTATCTCTGACATATATCTGCGTGTTTTATTAGTCGAATATCTGGTCTCTATCGTAAAATTAACTTATACATATTACACCCTACGTTATCATATTAGTATGACTGTGTACATGGAGACTTTTTGAGGTTGATTGGTTTATTATTGAATCGTAATTTTGATTGACTACATGGGATCGACAGAATATAAATGACTCATTTGAATGTTGTTTTTTGGAGAGTTCAGTTGTAACTGTTACAACTCGGATTCACTAACTATGATATTGACGTCTTTAAATTCCGGGTCTGATCTATTTATCAATGAATCGTGTCACCATAGACTAACGTTTGACATTCGCAGATTCGGATTTACTGTCGGCTGCTCTACCATTAATATAAATTAAGACATGCAATGAGACCAATGGAGTTATATTGATTTATGCATATAAAATACATTTTATTTTAAAAAAATGTTTAATTGTTATGTCGCGATTGTTATAAACGTTACAGTACGGTACTCTTGATAGAACATATAATATTGTAGTAAGTGGTAGCATTGAATAAACCAACGATAATGAAAAATGATTGCATTGATAAAATGACCTCGACCTTTAAACTGCTGTGTATTAATTAATGTTTCAAACCAGATACACACGAATGTTTTGAACCTTAGGTAAACATCAGTGTGGTAAGTTTGGGGTGGTGGACATGCCCCTTTTTTGCCGAGATAGTAAATAATTTTAACACTACAATCAGACAAGGTATTACATATGAAGAGAGTACATTAAAAAAAAAGGGGGGGGGGCATTTATCATTTCGAAACCTCCTTTCATTAGAAATTCGTAAATGGATGTTATTCAAAATTAAAATATTCTTTACTCCAAGATTTTGTATAAACTCGACCCTACTCAAATCGCATAAATAAATTGATTTTGTAAGCCCATGTATCACTATGTGCTGTATGGTCAACATGTTGTGGAACAGGTATGTCAATAAAGGCTCGGTCCCCCTTTTCTACAATATGTAAACTGCTTCGACAACCTTCGAGTACTGAGTACTGAGGAGGTAGAGTTGGACACTCCTTGAGCACTCGTACGTCACTGGATTCCATTGGTTGAGCAACAGATTTGCATATTGAATTCAGCGCATGCGCTTACTTATCAATTGTAGCCATTTTGGACCTTTGAATCCGACCAGATCAACCAACCTGCAAAATGACAAAAGAAGATAAGCTATATTGACATGGTGAGTTAATATTTTTTAACTATTATGATATTCATTTCAAAAGCGTCAATTATTGTGCGATCGTCTGCTGACATTTTCGTCGTTTTCATTGTTTACACCAACGACGTCGATAACATTACATCCCGACGATCGCCGACGCTGAAATTTGACGGTAGAAACGACAGAATACTTACAATTACATGGAAATGCATGAAAAATGAAGAATATTTAACCAACCAATTCCACAAAGAACAGCCATGTTGTTTTGATAACGAGCTTGTATGTTGTGAGTCGACCCCTTGTAAGCAGACCACGTGACCGTTGACGAACTTACACGGGCTACATGCAGGTTAAAAAATGATTAATAATATGAAATTAGAAAAAGAAATATGTCCATATTAGACGAAATACAGACCTTTTTTAGGAGATTTGTAAATTGTAACAGTGGGACTATTTAATTCCCTAAAGTGTACCATAGTTTAAAGATATACTGACAGCCCCCCCTTTTATAAACTTAGTTACACTTTTGTTTTAATATTAATTTCATTTTGTAAGAAAAAAAATAAAAATTCTTGTTATAAACCAGAGATTGCTGTAAAATCTATAATTGATAGAAATATAATAAACAATTATTTTTGATATTTTAATCACTAAACCATGAATTAAGATAGCCAGAATTTTTTTTTAATTATTATTGGCCAAAATAATGCATATTTAATATTGAGGATGGAAAAATAGAATTTGAAAATTGTCCCAATTTTAGTGAAATTTATGAAAATAAGACTTCGTACGTCATTTTAAGTCTGTAGAAAAAAAAATTTAAATTATTATTGTCCAAAATAATGCATATTTAATATTGAGGATGGAAAAATAGAATTTGAAAATTGTCCCAATTTTAGTAAAATTTATGAAAATAAGACTTCGTACGTCATTTTAAGTCTGTAGAAAAATTTAATTCCAGGGAAAAGGTTCTCATTTGTTGATTAATATGATACAAATGTAGTTCCTATTTTTTTTCATTTTGGAAGATATGTCTAATTTGATGAATATGTAATCAACTAGGAAAATTGTGATCATTATTTTCTGAAACCATTGCAGTGGGGTAGCAGTGTTCTCATTCCAAGAAAATAATACTAAATCTGGAATTCCTCAAAAAATGTGTCCTTTTCCCCATCACAATATTATTATTATAGTTTCAAAACAACATACATGTACATTTGAGATAGATGGATCCTCATTTTTGTTTACACACTTTATGATCTTGCCGCAGTGTGATACAAATGTATTTTCATCTCAGACTATTTGAACTTCAAGCAAATAATGAAAGGTGTTTCAAATGTTACCAAAAGTACAAAGATGACATTTTATTTATAATTTTAATCAATGTAATACAACTCCCTGGGACCTATTGGCAGGCCATATCATTTTTGGTTCAATATTACATAGAATATTTTTTTCGTGCGTATCAACGACTTCCAAATGATATTCAAAATTCAATTAAACATTCAATGGTCTTGGAAAATTGAAGTAGATTAAAATCATCCTTGTAATTTTCCTGAATTTTTAGATTTCTCCCTTTTTTAAATGGATTTTACTAGTGATTACCAATATTTGGTTGATTTATTGATTGAATGAAAGGCATACATCCTTTTACCTGCAAGGGAGAAGAAATGAAATCTTTTTTTAAGTATAAAAGACATTTATACATCATTTTACTTTACAGTGAGCTTAGGGAAGGCAAATACCCTAACAATAATATGTAAGGTAAGTATTAAACATTGGATTGTTACTGGTTTGCTAAATAGACCCAAAAAATGCAATGTATATAGATATAGAACAGTGAGATAATAATTCAGCCAGAATGGTTTAATTTTGATAAAATAAGCTAAGAAACATCGCTGATGAATTATTTACTTGCAAGTGAATAATTCAACATCATTAAATCTGTATTCATGTGACCTTATATATATTTAAATCTAACCCCTTAGCTAGAGATGGGTTACCCATGAATTAGGCTTGTTCTGTAATTAAAAGAAAAGAATGCCAAAATTGAAAGTGAAACAAGAGCAAACCATTTTATTGACAAATTCAATCCATTAAAACTGGTTCTTATACAGGTAATTTAAAAGGATGATTAACCTTAAAAAATCCAATGACACAAGTTAGTTATCTATTTATATCTTATCTTTATGTTTATATCAGGTTATGACAGTCTTCGGAGGACATCTTGATGGTAAATCAGACTAGTCTATATAAAAAAAGATGTGGTATAATTGCCAACGAGACAACTCTCCACAAGAGGATTTCAACAGTGAGCAAAGCTCAAACCACATAGTCAGCTATATAAGGCCCCGAAATGAGTAGTCTGATAACACTATAAATGTGAAAATTTGCATTTTAAATTGTTAATTTTAGACTTTTATAATTAAGGACATTAAGATATACAGTTTAGTATGTTTGTTACTAATCAAATATGAGAATTTGAGTCAAATCGATGAACATGAATTTGACAGCTAATGCCCCTCTAAGATATGTTTAAGTTTTTATTGTTAACACCCCTATCATGCCTATCCAAATGTAATAATGCAATAACACAAGAAAAATTAATTGTTCATTTAATTTGCATATTGATTTAAAAAACAACTATAATCAACAAATCAGAAAATTCTTTCTAGTTATTTAAATTTTCTTTATAAATCTACAATTATTTTATTGTTGATCCCCACGTGCACACTACTCTCAGATGGACTTTCCAGGAAATTTCTAAATAGAGTACACTTTTTGTTGCCATGAAAACCGTGCTTGAGAAACAAAGAAATTGTTATTTGGATGGAGAGTTGTCTCATTGGCACTCATACGGTGTCATACCACATCTTCCTATATCTACATATAGACATTAATAGGATTCAATTTGTCAAATTCAGTTTTAACTTTATATGGTAGCTTTGACGAGGTTGCAAAGAAGTTAAAATATAGCATGGGTAGCAGTGACCTATATAGTTGTTAATTTCTAAGAAATTTGGTCTCTGTTGGAGACTTATATATAATTGTTAATTTCTAAGAAATTTGGTCTCTGTTAGAGACTTATCTCCTTGGCAATCATACCAGCTTATCATTTTTATACGACCGCAAAATTTGAAAAAATTTTCGTCGTATATTGCTATCACGTTGGCGTCGTCGTCGTCCGAATACTTTTAGTTTTCGCACTCTAACTTTAGTAAAAGTGAATGGAAATCTATGAAATTTTAACACAAGGTTTATGACCACAAAAGGAAGGTTGGTATTGATTTTGGGAGTTTTGGTTTCAACAGTTTAGGAATTAGGGGCCAAAAAAGGGCCCAAATAAGCATTATTCTTGGTTTTCGCACAATAACTTTAGTTTAAGTAAATAGAAATCAATGAAATTTAAACACAATGTTAATGACTACAAAAGGAAGGTTGGTATTGATTTTGGGAGTTTAGGTCCCAACAGTTTAGGAATTAGGGGCCAAAAAGGGACCCAAATAAGCATTTTTCTTGGTTTTCGCACCATAACGTTAGTATAAGTAAATAGAAATCTATGAAATTTAAACACAAGGTTTATGACCATAAAAGGAAGGTTGGTATTGATTTTGGGAGTTTTGGTCCCAACATAATAAGGGGCCCAAAGGGTCCAAAATTAAACTTTGTTTGATTTCATCAAAATTGAATAATTGGGGTTCTTTGATATGCCGAATCTAACTGTCATGACTGTGTATGTAGATTCTTAACTTTTGGTCCCGTTTTCAAATTGGTCTACATTAAGGTCCAAAGGGTCCAAAATTAAACTTAGTTTGATTTTGACAAAAAATGAATCAGTTAGGTTCTTTGATATGCTGAATCTAAAAATGTACTTAGATTCTTGATTATTGGCCCAGTTTTCAAGTTGGTCCAAATCGGGGTCCAAAATTAAACTTTGTTTGATTTCATCAAAAATTGAATAAATGGGGTTCTTTGATATACCAAATCTAACTGTGTATGTAGATTCTTCATTTTTGGTCCTGTTTTCAAATTGGTCTACACTAAAGTCCAAAGGGTCCAAAATTAAACTTAGTCTGATTTTAACAAAAATTGAAATCTTGGGGTTCTTTGATATGCTGAATCCAAAAATGTACTTAGATTTTTTTATTATGGGCCCAGTTTTCAAGTTGGTCCAAATCAGGATCTAAAATTATTATATTAAGTATTGTGCAATAGCAAGTCTTTTCAATTGCACAGTATTGCGCAATGGCAAGAAATATCTAATTGCACAATATTGTGAAATAGCAAATTTTTTTTTAATTAGAGTTATCTTTCTTTGTCCAGAATAGTAAGCAAGAAATATCTAATTGCAAAATATTGTGCAATAGCAAGAATTTTTTTAATTGGAGTTATCTTTCTTTGTCCAGAATCAACTTAAATCTTTGTTGTATACAATATACAATGTATATTCACTTTTTACTACCAACTGATAAATTAAAATAATCTTTACCATTCAGTGATAACAAGCAGTTTTTTTACATCTTAATATTTTATGATGTATTTAAATGAGTAGTTATTGTTGCAAACTCCATTAGAAATTTTAATTGAGATTAGTTTTGGAATAAGGGAAAGGGGGATGTGATTAAAAAAATTGGGTTCAATTTTTCTCATTTGAAATTTCATAAATAAAAAAGAAAATTTCTTCAAACATTTTTTTGAGAGGATTAATATTCAACAGCATAGTGAATTGCTCTTAGAGAAAACAAAAATTTTTAAGTTCATTAGAACACATTCATTCTGTGTCAGAAACCTATGCTGTGTCAACTATTTAATCACAATCCAAATTTAGAGCTGAATCCAGCTTGAATGTTGTGTCCATACTTGCCCCAACTGTTCAGGGTTCAACCTCTGCGGTCGTATAAAGCTACGCCCTGCGGAGCATCTGGTTGATGAATGTAAGAGAAATGGGTTTTTTTTAAAAGCCCCTAATTAAACAAGCAATAGACTTTTTACAGAATTGAGAATGAATTGATATATTTCAAAGTTCAATTAGGTAAGGTATATGTTTGTCTTTGAAGAAAACCAAACAAATGAAAAGTTTTGTACATACTTGTATAAATTTTTACCATGGTTAATCTATACTGAATATTTGTAGCGCTTGACTACTTGATACCCAGTCTAACAAAACTGATATAAGCCCATTATAAACTGGTCTTAAACCTTTACCAGAAATTGCCCTGCCATCTAGTTAAGCACTTCCTAACATTTAATAAATGCTAATTTAAAGTCGGGCAAGCTTTTTGAAAAGCTTATACAATGTACTTGTAATAATATATTTGAAAACCAAATTCTGACAGACCATGGCCAATTCTAATTAAATTAAAGAAAACAACCAGCCAGAAATAAGAATTACGAATTATAATCAGAATTTATTGTAACGGATAGTTCTGCACTTCACTATTTATATATATTTGTTTCCCAGAAACCAACATAGATTTTCAACTTGTTATCTGTAATATAAAAGGACAAGGATACTAAAATAAACATCAGACAAAAGTACAACAGCTCTTTTCTGATAACACAAAAGAAGTATGACGATCAAAATATTCATAAACATGCAATCCAAGAAATGAACGAACCGGTTCAATGTTCAATTTTTGCATTGGATAGGCATTAGGCTTCTACTTTATATACTGGTTGCAATCAACTAGACCGAATAAAGTTTTTAAGTGAGACCAATTTATTTAAATGGGCCTAAGATTATTTTTTTAAATTGTCAGGTTACAGACCAATTGGCAAAAAGTCAGAACTCAGTACCCAGGTATGTGTTATGGAAAAACAAACTTCAGAATTCATCATAGCATCAAACTTCTCAATGCATTAAAGCATTTGCAAGAAAGAAAAACACACATTCTTTCTTTGCTCATTGTTGAAGGGTGTATGGTGACCTATAGTTGTAAATTTCTGTGTTATTTTGGCCTCTTGTGGAGAGTTGTCTCATTGGCAATCATACCACATCTTCTTTTTTTTATATTTATCACTTCCTTAAAAATCTATTTTCCCAGGTAGATACACAAATATGTAAAATCTCTAATTTGGATTAAAATTGGAAAGATCATATTATAGGAAACATGTGTACTAAGTTTCAAGTTGATTGGACTTCAACTTTATCAAAAACTACCTCAACCAAAAACGTTAACCTGAAGCGAGACGGGACGAACTGATGGACGTACACACAGACAAGTAAACATACGGGCATACGAAATCATCCTTTCCCCAACAAATTATATGAATGGTTGGTGTCTTATATAATTAGTTTCCAGGATAACATAAAAGTTTTGTTGCTGGCCCTTTATAGTCTCGACTTACACTGCAAATAAAATAGCATGCTTCAATGTATATAACTCCATGGCATACCTTCAAAGTTGTCACATATATTTGAACAGTTATTGAATTTGAAAAAGGTTTCAATATTCTAGCCTTTGATACAAAATGTGAAAATAGAGTTAGTGTCTGAAACTTGCACAAAAACTCCTCAACGCTATTTACAACATTTCTGCCAGTGAATCCGTACACATCAAAATACTTTTTATCACATAATTATCAGAATCAATTGGAATTGTGAGCAAGCTGATGTCGCACTGTAAGGAACCTTTATTCTAATATGGATGAAATAATGATAGAAAACGCATGCAACCAAATGCATACGATAATAGACTTTAGACATGATACGCTCTTAGCGCTACTTTATAATCTCGACACAGGGCGGTTAAGATGCAACTGATGTTTGGTGTACGCTTCAATGATCTCCAATATTGGACAGCAACCCTGTTTTCTCAACGACAGCAATAAACAATATACTCAGACAATAATCATTTAGAGTTACACAAGACATAAACCGTCTGCAGGAAATGTTAAGACGGGGAAAGTATCGAACATAGTTTTGGGATTACACTAGGTACATCTCCGTGAACTTTTGTGCATTATTGTATTTGTAATAATGTATAATGCATCTGTTGAGTTAATTTGAATATTGATTCTCAGTCTGTTTCGCGTTGGAAATGCCATGCGATGTACACGCTCAGACAGTAATAGGTACGGTAATAAATGTCTTATAATATATTGATCACGAGTTCTTTTTTAAATTCTTTTCAATATAACCGGCAAAAAACATTGTAAGATTTAATGTCTATTACAGAGTTGAAATAATATATTGTTATATCCTAAGATCTATTGAGGTAAAGAAAACGGGACTTTGTATTGTAAATAATGTAAAAACTGATATTATGTATGTAAATAACTTGACGTTGGAGATAATTTTCAATAGCCAATCGTCTGGTTTACCTTGCTGGTACACACAAAATACAGATAACATTAAAATTTATATTTCACAAATAAACGATTAACAAGTTTATATGTTATATACTGCTTGGCATATATAAATACGAGAGAAACGTCAGAAAAATTACAGATTTAAAATGATCCAAGTGGGTCATGACCTCGTTTACGTTTATTTTTAGAATGCAATATCGCCATTCGTCGACATGTTCAATGACCTAAAATGGAAACTATATCAACGGTTAAAGCAGAATACAGCCAAAACTCGAAACTGGTTTAAAAAAGAAAAGTGTACTGAATAATCTTATGAAAATATATGTATCGTACACAATTATTTAAATTTTCATTTTGTTAAAGGTTTAATTTCCGACATTCATTTATTATTTAAAGTGCGTTACGTATATATATATACTAATTATATATTCACGTGAACATCTTGTCCAGTAAAAAAAGTCGTTGATCATTTTGAAATTTTGAAAAAAAAGGCTTTCTCTAAATTCCCTGAACTTTTGGTCACTCTTCCTTTTTGAGATTTTCCCTGCATTTTGTTGTCTAAAATGTCAATTCGGTCCGCATGCGCAGACAAATAAACCAATATTAGAATAACTAACTGACTTGGAAATCTAATTAAAAAAAAGAGAAAAATAAGGATGAGGCTTTTTATTTTGGATATGTTGTCAGTAAAGTACCACGAACCACACCCCCCCCCCCCAAAAAAAACCCCGACTTTTCTAAAATATCGCATTCCGCAGCGTCGTATTTAAAATGAAACCTGAAATGATAAAATTTTGCAATGTAAGCAAATATCTCCAACCTCTCTCGCTTATATGAGACCATATGTTAGATAGATAATTTTAAGCATAAATCGGAAACAAAATACGATTAAACAAAAAAAGAAATGTCAAATAAATTGGATATTAGGTGTATGGGACAAATGAGATAAATAATGAAGGCACATATATATTTTTTTACAATTTGTTTAATTTGCTTATTATCTGAAACCGTTGACAAATCAAATATAAGACATTTACATGTCTTGTATGGTCAGCACACAAACAAAAAGTTAATTTATGCACGCGGTTTTAGTGTGTACATTTTTGTACGTTGATAACTGAGTCTGAATTTTATTATTGCAGTTACAAATCGTCATGTATATCTCTGTTGTTAAAATAAATCAGTTGGTAAATATCTTCTGTTATTTTACCATCATTATTTATTTTCATTCATCCCGTTGGAAGCCCAATGAAAAATCTTATTTTTCTTTGTGTATTTTATAGGTGTGCTAAGCGGAAATCAATAAATTGGTATACGTGAGGTACAATGAAGTTTAAACAATTAATTAAAAAGGACAATATAATATCTTTTTTACATTTGTTTAATTTTTTATCTGACCAACAAAAAAAGAATTTCTGGTCTTGATGGTCGACACAACAGTTTAATTTTTGCACGTTTTGTGGTAATTTTTTACGTTATAACTGAGATCTAAAATATAAAATTATTGCAGTTTCAAGACGTTACGACTACTCTGTTGTTAAAATAAATCATTGGTAAGATATCCTTTGTTAATTTACTTCTATTTAATTTCATTTCGTGGTCCCCAATGAAAAATCATTCGGAATTTACATAGGGCAATATCAGTGGAAATCATATTGCCTTCACGGACAACGTATCTTCTGAAGATTTGGCGAACAATTACAATAATGACATAATATTTTTTCAATGTTTTTCATTTCTCACAAAAAATTGGAGCGACGACACTTCTGATTGGTCACGTTGATGAAGTTCTAGAATTTAAAGATTCAAAAAAAAATATGCAGTTCAAGAGTTGCCCGCCACTTTTGACTTGACAGAAAAATCATGCACGACATCTTTTAAATTACTTGCTAATGTTGATGTGCGGTCGCGGCGTTCAATTGAACATTCGAATGACAACCTAGCAATCTTTAGGACAATCTAGCAAAATTCGATTATCAAAGCTATCCCGAGAAAAAAAAATATTAAAGAATTATTGTTTCAAACAACATTATTGTGTTAAATCAAACAACCGATTTTTAAATGTAAACTAATCAGATTGTTTTAAAATGTAAATGATACACGATAGTTCACAAATACAAAATCAATACAAATAAACTTTTGTTTGGTTATTTTCGAACGGGAAACAAATATGCATGCGTAGCAACAGATGAAAATAGATGACTAATCAGGAATAATTACCCCCCCCCCCCTTTTTTCTCTCCGAATAGGCCCTATATTATTTTGTTTAAAGAGCTGCTTGTGATTGGGGCGTGTATGGAATCGCGGCTCTGAGGCAGTAACATGCATACGCCACGTCTTTTACATAAAACGGTTTTATGTTTTCAAAGATGCAAATTCCGTTCACCGTTTTACACGTACCAGCAAACCGGGTAGCTCAAAATACGATGTGACCGGGATCGGCGATATAAAAAAAAATCAGATCTTTTGACGCCAACTGTAGAAAAAAAGTAGTTTTATGCTGGTGCCTGACACTAGTGAGCTATCCTACTCTCTTAGAATAGATAAAACTAAGAAGAAAGCATCATCAGTAAAATAAGTTTTGACCTTTTACAAAAATATCAAGTCCGTGTGTCAAAATATTTTATACAATTAGGGTATAAACTAGTATATTTGATTGCAGTTTTGTTTTTTATTTAAGGGTAAAAAATACATGGGTTATTAAACGACATATTTCTGAATTTCAGTACCATTAGTTTCTTGTGAAAAATTACTAAGGAAATATTCTCAATCAGAGAAAAAAAACCATTCGTGCAAAATGAAATAAACTTGATCTCAAGCAATAACAAGCGAGACGTGCCTACGTACCAACATGCGGTAAATGACTTTTCAATTTGATGTGACAGTGTCTGTCCTACTGTCCGGGTTTATTGCGGTGACTATACGGAGTACGCGGCGCTGAGTATTTTATCATTGTGGAAAGGGAGACAACTCGTGCTTTTTATATATTTTTTTAATTAAAATGTTTAAATAAATCATGCAAAATAAAAAATGATATAAATATTGAATTTTCGTATATTAAGTCTACACTCATAATCAAACGCGCACTTGCCGAGACATAACGTGTGCTATCCTTGATGTTAATGCCTTCAGCGACATTAACATTAAATTAAGTCTATGGTTATCTTTTATTTGAACATCAATATATTTATCTAACCTTGATGGAATTCCCTGAAACATCACAGAAACTATTTCATTATCAAAAGTCAGAGCAATATTTTGAAATACCTATTTTCGTTTTTGTCGAGCCTGCGACTTTTGTCGAAGTAAGCTCGGCATAGGGACCGTGTTCCGGCGGCGGCGTTACCTGACTTCTTAAAAGTTTATATTTTAGAAGGTGGAAGACCTGGTGCTTCATACTTTGTATATGGATGCCTCATGTTACGAAGTTTCCGTCAGTCACATGTCCAATGTCCTCGACCTCATTTTCATGGTTCAGTGACTACTTGGAAAAAAAGTTAAGAATTTTTGGAATGTTAAATTCTCTCTTATTATAAGTAATAGGATAACTATATTTGGTATGTGCGTGCCTTGCAAGGTCCACATGCCCGTCAGGCAGTTTTTACTTGACCTCGACCTCATTTCATGGATCAGTGAACAAGGTTAAGTTTTGGTGGTCAAGTCCATATCTCATATACTATAAGCAATAGGTCTAGTATATTCAGTGTATGGAAGGATTGTAAGGTGTACATGTCCAACTGGCAGGTGTCATCTGACCTTGACCTCATTTTCATGGTTCAGTGGTTATAGTTGAGTTTTTTTGTGTTTTGGTCTCTTTTTCTCATACTGTATGCAATAGGTCTACTATATTTGGTGTATGAAATGATTGTAAGGTGTACATGTGTAGCTTTAAATTTAGGTTTATCAACATAATATCAATGTTTAGTAAAGAAGGCGAGACATTTCAGCGTGTGCACTCTTGTCTTATATTTCCCCGATAATTCGACTTTTTAAAATTTAAAATTTACACACATTTTCATAGTCAAACTGTCTGGGATGAATTTTTTTTGGCATAATAACTTCTTTTTTTTTTTTTTTTTTTTATAACTTTTATGGATTTTTATTAACTTGGAAAAAGCTTACATAAGCTTAGGAAAAAAAATCATAAAATTTTAGAGTCGGTATTTTACTGATTAATATAAAATTTTATGCTGACATCAGAATTGCCAGTCGAGACACGTTTCCGGAGAACCTAATAATTTTTCTTGGAATCTTCTGTTGCAATTGCTTGCATTTATATTTTTTAGTACCTAATTGTAGCGTTGAGGATTGCATAGTGTGGTGGTATTTGGTGTTGTGTAAATTCTTCTACATAATATATAGTCCCTTCATCCGTCTTTCATAATACATACAAATTGAAAAATTGAGTTGCTCGTTGGAATTATAAAACTAAACAGGCAATTCTCCACTTCGACGTGCACTTTTCAATGCAAGGGGCCTCTTTTTAATCATATTTTATTCAGTCTATTGCGACATAAAAGTGAGACATATATGCGTTCTGATTTCATCTACATCAATGATTGTAAAACTGTCAAAAACGAACTATAAGCTGTCATATATTTTAATACAGTCGCAAAAAAAATTCAATTTTTTTGGTCGTTTATTGGTATCACGCTGGCGTCGTCTGCGTCGTCGTCGTCCGAATACTTTTTGTTTTCGCACTCTAACTTTAGTAAAAGTGAATAGTAATCTATGAAATTTTAACACAAGGTTGATGACCACAAAAAGAAGGTTGGGATTGATTTTGGGAGTTTTGGTCCCAACATTTTAGGAATTAGGGGCCAAAAAGTGCCCAAGTAAGCATTTTCTTGGTTTTCGCACTATAACTTTAGTTTAAGTAAATAGAAATCTATGAAATTTTGACACAAGGTTTATGACCACAAAAAGAATGTTGGGATTGATTTTGGGAGTTTTGGTTTCTACAGTTTAGGAATAAGGGGCCAAAAAAGGGCCCAAATAAGCATTATTCTTGGTTTTCGCACAATAACTTTAGTTAAGGTGGTATGGGTGTCTTCCTCCATCTTGGATTGTAAAAAACAGAGAATCAAAGGTCCAGATTTTCCATCAAGTTAGCAAAATTTGATGCAGGAATGCAGATGTTTAATGTAAATTTTCATTTAAAAGTACCAATTTATAAGAATATAACTTCTAAATATTGATATATTTGCAAATGTTAATTATTTTTGTTTTTTTTTGTTTTTTTTTTAAAATAAGCATTATAAGGGGAGGTAACTCTAAAAAAGTGCATTTTCTGAAGGATTCTGTATGGAATTTTCCTATTTTGTATTTTAGCCGGAAAAAACGTACGGTGACCCTATCTTTTCTTTTGATATTCTCAAAGCAGTGTCTGAAAACTATCTTTTCCTGAAGTATTTAACAATTCTATCATTTTGTTTAGTTTCTAATCACAAAATGGTGTTTTTTCCTGTATAATCCATACAAAATGTGTCATTTTGTCCCGTCCTGTAGCTTGAGAAAATGCGCGGTGACATATCATTTTTATTATATTTTTCAACATGTATCAATAGATACAACGTTTTGGCAAAGTATGAACGAATTCTATCATTTTTATTTTAGACTCCCATACCACCTTAAAGTAAATAGAAATCAATGAAATTTAAACACAAGGTTTATCACCACAAAAGGAAGGTTGGGATTGATTTTGGGAGTTGAGGTCCCAACAGTTCAGGAATTAGGGGCCAAAAAGGGGCCCAAATAAGCATTATTCTTGGTTTTCACACCATAACTTTAGTATAAGTAAATAGAAATCTATGAAATTTAAACACAAGGTTTATGACCATAAAAGGAATATTGGGTTTGATTTGGGGAGTTTTGGTCCAAACAGTTTAGGAATAAGGGGCCCAAAGGGTCCAAAATTGAACTTTGTTTGATTTCATCAAAAATTGAATAATTGGGGTTCTTTGATATGCCGAATCTAACTGTGTATGTAGGTTCTTAATGTTTGGTCCCGTTTTCAAATTGGTCTACATTAAGGTCCAAAGGGTCCAAAATTAAACTTAAGTTTGATTTTAACAAAAATTGAATATTTGGGGTTCTTTGATATGCTGAATCTAAAAATGTTCTTAGATTTTTTATTATTGGCCCAGTTTTCAAGTTGGTCCAAATTGGGGTCCAAATTAAACTTTGTTTGATTTCATCAAAAATTGAATAATTGGGGTTCTTTGATATGCCAAATCTAACTGTGTATGTTTAGATTCTTAATTTTTGGTCCCGTTTTCAAATTGGTCTACATTAAAGTCCAAAGGGTCCAAAATTAAACTAAGTTTGATTTTAACAAACATTGAATTCTTGGGCTGTTTTGATATGCTGAATCTATCCATGTACTTAGATTTTTGATTATGGGCCCAGTTTTCAAGTTGGTTCAAATCAGGATCCAAAATTATTATATTAAGTATTGTGCAATAGCAAGAAATTTTCAATTGCACAGTATTCAGCAATAGCAAGAAATCTTCAATTGCACAGTATTGTGCAATATCAAATATTTTCAATTGCACAGTATTGTGCAATATCAAATATTTTCAATTGCACAGTATTGTGCAATAGCAAGAAATATCTAATTGCACAATAGCAAAAAAATTTCAATTTGAAGTTATCTTTCTTTGTCCAGAATAGCAGTTGAATCAACTTAAATCATTGTTTTATACAATATACAATGTATATTCACTTTTACTACGAACTGATAAATTAAAACAATCTTTACCGTTCAGTGATTACAAGCACTTTATTTTACATTTTAATATTTTATGATGTATTTAAATGAGTAGTTATTGTTGCAAACTCAATCAGAAATTTGAATTGAGATCAGTTTTGGAAAAAGGGAAAGGGGATGTGAAAAAAAAGGGGGGGAGGGGTTAAATTTTTCTCATTTCAGATTTTATAAATAAAAAGAAAATTTCTTCAAACATTTTTTGAGAGGATTAATATTCAACAGGATAGTGAATTGCTCGAAGGCAAAAAAAATATTTTAAGTTCATTAGACCACATTCATTCTGTGTCGGAAACCTATGCTGTGTCAACTATTTAATCACAATCCAAATTTAGAGCTGAATCCAGCTTGAATGTTGTGTCCATACTTGCCCCAACTGTTCAGGGTTCAAGCTCTACGGTCGTATAAAGCTGTGCCCTGTGGAGCATCTGGTTTTATCTAAAAGGATTTTTTTCTTTTACAGATATTGCTTAAAAGGACATGGTTTTATAGAAGTGCATGTGGACATTGATTAATTTCAGTTGAAGGTATGTAACTGAAGGTTGTCTGCAAAATTAATCTAGGTCGCACCAATTAAATGTCGGAGAAAAAATACAGAAATAGAGCTTTTGAAAGAAAAAACAATACTGATTTACTATTGCACTTGAGCAGATGTTGCTTAATACATATGTCATCTCACTTTCTATTGTGTTGCATACTATGCCGTAGTTATCCTACGCATATATATGTATATATAGATGTTCATTTCTGTATCACATTTTTGGTGTTTTTTCTTCATAGACAGAACAAATTATTTTTTTTTTATATTTAAATAGTTTCCCTCGTTTTGAAAATTAAAATCTGAGGCAAATGATGAAAATAGATGAACAAAAAAACAAAAAAGACCAAAACGGATTTTTTGACCACCAATTTTTTTTTTAAATTGATATTGACGATAAAAGGTGACGGGCGTATCATGCACTCATGGCAGAGCTCTTTATCAAATTTTAATAAGTTGCTGATGACGAAGTTGAGGTCAAGTTCGATATTGGTGATTTTCACTTTAACCGTTCAGGAATTTTGTCCTTTGATAACTTGGACAATGACACATAATATCCTCTCAGTGAATTAACTTTTTAATCGAATAATCAATGCTCTTTAAATTTTAATATGTTGTCATCTAGTGATTATACGACCAACCGCAAAAAAAATATTTTTTTTGCGTCGTATAATAGTATCATGTCGTTGTCCGAGGAAGCATTTAGTTTCAGTACAATAACTTAATATTTTTTGAATGCATCTATATAATTTTTACCAGAAGGTTCAATATCACTAAAAAAAGGTTGAGATTGATTTTGGGGGTTATGGTCACAATAGTTAAGAATTAGGGACCAAAAAGGGGCCCAAAATAAGCATTTTTGTAGTTTTCAAACAATAACCTGTGTTTAAACGTATGAATCTCTCTGAAATTATACCACAAGTTTCCATACCATGAAGGGATTGTTAGTAATGACTTTGGGGGTGATGGCTTAAAATGTTTGGAATAAGGGGTTAAAAATGGAGAATCTGGTGCAAAAAAGGGGGAAATAGGTTTTTCTGGACAATAACTTTAGATTTAGTGAATTGATCTATATAAATTTTTACCAGAAGGTTTAATACCACTAAAGAAAGGTTGGGATTGATTTTGGGGGTTATGGTCCCAACAGTTTAGGAATTAGGGTCCAAGAAGGGGGTCCAAAATTAGCATTTTTGCAGTTTTCAAACAATAACTTGTATTTAAGTGTACGAATCTGTCTGAAATTATACCACAAGTTTCCATACCATGAAGGGATAGTAAGTTATGACTTTGAGGGTTATTGATCTTAATGTTATGGAATTAGGGGCAAAGAAGGGGAAAAACTTGGTTTTTCTGGTCAATGGACAATTAAGACAATTTAAAAGCAGTGTAAGGGAGGTAATTCAAAAACAGTTAACATACAAAGTTGGTTTGTTCGCATTTACCTCCCTTACACTACTTGTAAATAATGTATAAAGAAATGTCAGGTTTTTGACTAATTGCAAAAAAAAAAAGGGTGGTAGTAGTTTTCATTTTTTGCCCCAAAATTTTTGAAAACTTTGAAGAAGTTCATTGCACAATATTGCATAATAGATTTGTAAGATATTGACATTTGTTTTGTGTCAGAAACTCATATTATGTCAAGAATTTTATCACAATCCAAGTTCAGAGCTGTATCAAGCTTGAATATTGTGTCCATACTTGCCCCAACTATTCAGGGCTCGACCTCTGTGGTCGTATAAAGCTGCGCCCTGCGGAGCACCTGGTTACAAATAGTGTTGATTTTCATGTTCAACCAATATGCTTTTCACATTTTATTCTGTTGTAAGTGATGACAAAATTGATTTCCAGTTCAATATTGCCGATTTTCATATTTATCGTTCAGGAGTTATAGTTCTTGACAGATTGGAAAATAGTTTCAGAACGTAGCAGGTGAAACAAGCTGGCAATTGACAGGATATTTCTTGTCTGTCTGATCACTTAATTTAGTTTTGATTAACATACAGATAACTATCAAAATCCAGTTACAGCATTTTTCAAATTTAGATATGTTGTTTTCTGTGACAAAATACAGGTCAGGTTTAATTTTCAAGATTTTAGCGTTTTTTGTTGTTGAGTAGTTGCCGTCCTTTTTAGTAGCCACAATTGGTACTTGTTATGTGTTTGAGTTATTTCCCTTTGCACAGAAATGGTTAATTATGTATAATGTCAAATAGTTTTCACCTGTTATCAGGTTACAACGCATGTGGTAAATATCTTATCACACAATAATAATTGGAGTCACAGACATTTATGGGGATTATGTTTTCTGGTCTGTGCGTCTTCGTCCCCCGTTTCCCGTTATTAAGTTTTTGGCGGGGTTTTTTTTGAAAAAGTTGAACCCCTAAACCCTGAAATTTGGCAACATGTTCCCAATATTGATTTTCCCCAATTGTAATGAAAATTGATATTTTATTCATTTTAAGGTCAATGAACAAAAAATTTAGTGCGGTGGGGCCCGGGGTTTTTTATTAAATTCTTTTTATTCTGTAAAACCCCCATTTTGAATGCATTTTTTGTTATTATTTTTTTTTGTTTTGAATTGAATTTTTTTTTAAAAAAAATAAGTTTAAAAAAGTTTTTATTGCCTTTTAATTTTAAAATTTTGGGCCCTGTTGGTCCAAATAGGGCCAAAAATTAAACTGTGTTTGATTTAACAAAAATTGGGGAATAAAAAGGTTTTTTAAAATGCTTTTTTTCAAAATATGTTTAAAACGTTGAGGTTGATACAGGGGAAGGGTTTTTTGGTTGCTACTAAAGACTTTTCTAGCAAAAAGAAAAATGGGTACGAATACTGCCGGTTTAAAAATTCCATTTGTTTATAATCTTTTTTACTTTTTTAAACCGGAAATTTTAAACTTTTTTCCCATTTTTTATCATACAAATACGGAACGGGGGTAATAGTTTTCCCCAAAAGTTTATTCAAAAAAAGCGTAATTTATAAAGTTTGTCATGTCCAAAAAATTTGGAATTATGGAAGTTATTAAATTTTGGCTTGTGCTGGTTTTGTGGGTTAGAGTTAATTCCCCCCTTAGATTTCTGATAATGGGCGTTAGCAGGTCAAAACCCCTGATTCGAAATTTTATGACCGATGAAATTGGTGAAAAAAGCATGCATTTGAGCGAACTAGACAGGATTGAATGTACGATTTGTACTTCTGATGAAATTTATTTTCCCTCGCTTCGAGGGGCGTCCCCTTTGGGGAAAAACATACATTTTGGGGGAAAAACAAATCGCATGTTTGGTTCTTCAAGGGTCTTTGAATGTTTTATATATCGAAATTTTCATTAAAAAAAATGGTCCTTTTGTTTTTTTTTTTTAATGTTTAGGGGTTTTTGGAATGGAAACGGGGAATGGAAAAGGATGGACAACAACTGGCCAAAGTAAAAAAGAAAAGGGGCCCCCCAATGGGTCTTCAAAAAAACAAAAAAACCCCCCCGAAACTGGGTTTTTTTAAAAATGATTGAAATTTAAAAGGGGCATTTTACATAGTTTTTAAAAGCGTTGAAATGGGGGATACGCATTATTTTTGATGTTAAAAAATTTAAAAAATGTTTTGCCTAAAAAAAATGTTTCCCCTTTAAACGATAAAGTGTTATTTTAAAATTCGTTTCTAAGCGAGATTTTGGGGGTTTTAAATCTAAATATTAAAAAATTTTACTGGAAAAAAAAATTTTTTGTAAGCAAGGTGTAATGACAATTAACCTAAAAAAAAGGAAAATACCCTTAAATATAACATTGTGATTTCTGTTTCATTTAAATGAAAGTTCTAAGAAAAAAAACCCGTTAAAATGATAAAATAAAGATGGTTTTTGGACATTTTGGTTTTTCCGAACGGGATTTGTTTTTGGATTTTTTTCTTTTCAAAAAAAGGAATTTCCAATTCCATTATAAGCAAAAAAAAAGGAACTATTTTCATCGTTTTTAGCGCAAGGATTTTAAGTGATTCTTTAAAGGATTTCATTTTTAAAAAAAATTTAAAAACATATAAAAAAAAGAATTTTTTTTGCCGAAACTTTTAAAATTTAAGGAGGAAAAAAATTTTCGTATATTTTAAAAAAATTACTGCCAATTTCTTTAAATTGAATTTTTGCCTTTTGGAACTTGTGATTTTCAAAAACCGTTGTATACCCCCTGTTGAAAAAATATTTTATTTCCTTTTACGAAAGCTATTTAAAGCCAACATTCAAACCTCAAACGTCCTTGAAAAACAAGATTTTTAAACCCAAAAAAAAGAAACAATTTAATTATTAAATAAACTACGTCACCAACTTTTTTTTTTTTGCCCACCGCGAGGGGGATAATTTTCCCAGCTGTTGAAACCTTCGGTAGTGAAATGGGCTTTTTCTCCAAGTTTTTTTTGTTGAAAAATTTTTAAAAGAAAAATAGAAAAGCTTATAACAAGAAAACATTTGATAAATTTGAATTTTTTTGGTCTTATTGGGGCCCCTTTTAATTGTGCCCTTTTTAAAATGAAAAAAGTATTTTTTTTTTTTGTTCTTTTTTTATTTTGTAACCCCAATGAAAAAAAAACTATTTTATGTTGTAGGTTTTTTTCCTTTTAAATGGGGAAAAAAGTGAATTTTTTTTCGTTTTTTAATTAATTTGACTTTTTTAAAACCCCATTTATTAAATTAAATTTTTAAAAATGTTTTACCAAAAAACCCAGAAAAGTAAAATTGGGTAGCGTCAGTTTAAACCCCCCTTTAGTTTTCCCCTTTTTAAGTTAATGCAAGAGGAGGGATAAAACTGTGCCCATGATCCACCCCATTTTTTACATATAATTACGGTCAAAGAAAGAAACCAATTTTAATATATTTTTTTTTTTAAAATGTTTCTCCCTTGGAAAAAAAAACAAAATGAAAATAAAAGCAATTTTTTTCCTCGTGGTTGTAATGATTAAGGAAAAATATTTTTGGGGAACCCGGGGCAAAAAACCTTTTTTTAAAAAAAAAAAACATATCGTTTTAAGTATTCATAAAAAAATTTTAAACGGCTTCATATTTATCAATAGCGTTGGAGATAAAAAGATAACGATAAAGATAGTCTTGAGAGTTTAAGGATTTCAAGTGCATTGAAAGAAAACAAAATGAAGAAAAGAAATTTGTCAGATTAGAAGAACGTTCGTCTGTAATGCCCACTTGTCATATCGTACGTGTTATGGACATTCAAACTGTTGGAGTCGCCAAAGATTCTATATGCCTAAACAAAACAAAATACGAATAACTAACAGAGGACTAAATCTTGTGTGTCGTTTAAATGTTGAATAACAATCTTTTTTTTTTTCTCGTGCACCTGCATGTTCTTTAATTTCTTATTCAATTAAATTCCCATTGGAAGGCCTCTGACAGATTTAGTAAGCGTAAATCACTGTTATCGATAGCCAATGACAAACAAGTTAAAGGTAAATATTCAGTATTATTACCAACATAAATATTGCGGTTGTCTACTACGCTGTTATGAAAATGATTCTATCACAGTACTGCACGTGTTCGGTATTTTTTTCATATTACCAATACAATTCCAAATATTGGTGTTTGTAATATTTTATTTTATTTGGGGAAAAATGTTGTTTAAATTTTTCAATGTTAAAATTTAAAAAACAGGGGTTTGGTTGCTAACAAATCCTTCCAAGAACCGTGCAATCAATGATTTTCAGATTTTAGTATAAATGTTTTAATGACAAAGTCAAAGACAAGTTCGATAATTGACGCATTTAGGTATCTTGGTCTCCGATCCTTTTGAAAAAGGGTACTTTGTTATGTGCCATTGCCATTACTTCGTAATTGTTCAACAACTGCTTCTCAAATGTTAAAATATGCTGTTACTGGTGACAAATTGAAGGTCCAGTTCGATATTGATTATTTAAACTTATACTATTCGTGATTTTCCTTGGTAGTTTGGAAAAGTAAAAGTATTCCTGAAAGGCCTGAATAGCCACGGGCAGCATGACCTGTAAAGACGATCAGTGTTGTGTTTGCTGGAAGTTTAGGAATTCTGATGGATACTCTTTATAATAACCATGCTTATCATTTTCATTCAGACGCTTAATAATGCATCTTCATAATTCTAAAACATATGGTCAAGGATTTATGTAATTGTGGCAAAGATCGAAAAAAGTGCAACCGAATTCATATTGTTATTGACTATTGAGCAATCTGGCCTCTTCTTTACACACAAAATTACAGTGAGTTGAACATACAAAAAATATTTTGTCAATTTTAAACAATTTAATAATGATAGTGCAATGCATATATGCTATTGCTAAATACGTAACTTTGCTGCATACAATACAATATATAAGTTTATTTTTTAATTCACTATTTAAAATGAAAGCAATCTTTACTTTGGTTCACAATCACACTTTGACTTTAGCTGATCCTTCTGATTTTCCATTTTATTTATGAAATTCTGTGTTTTAGTGTCCTTTCAGATATCCAATTATAATATTTTTCAGCCAATGTCAATCGATTATACAATAATTCTAACAACTACGGGTAAAAATGCTGAAACAAATAAGATATAAAAATGAGATTTCAAACTTTCCCAAATCTACCGGTATATAAAAAAAAAAACCAGCATTACGATCCAATTGAAAATATCTTTCACATTTTAATTATACGTGGATACTTGGAATAACCAAATAAAAAGAGTATATGCATTTCTTGTTCCACCTTAGCTCCTTTAAAACATCGAGTAGCGGCTTATTAAATGTATCTTGTCTATCCTTGAGATTTTACCAAAAATCAGCCCACGATACCCTAACACTGGTACATAACTAGAAATAAAAACAGGATGTTATTACAGACTTTTCGGTCCTAGCCACTGAAAATAAAAATAAATCAGAAATTATAGCTAAAGGAAATCATTAAAAAAAAAACCAGAGATAATATTTCTTCTTCTTTGAGTTTCTAGCGATCCTTCAATTATTAAAGATTATTCGCCGGGCGTCGACTATAAAATTTATAATTTACACTGTAGCAAGAAAAAAAAAAATAACTAAATCAAAAAATCAAAATAACGTATATGTACGTTTGAAAAATAAATTTTGATAAACTAGATTACGTAGAAGAGATATTTATTTTTCAAAGTATAAGATTCTAGTAGGAATGAAGGATTAAAATAACAACATCAATATTAATTAAGCATATTTGACCGCTTCATATCTGATGTGCCTACCGTTTCTCGGAATAAAAAATGAATTTAAGTAGCTTGTAAATCTCCATTGCAAAAGTACGTATTTAATGATTTCAAAAGACGGTAAATTTTATATTTCCAATACGAATTGAGTCTTTTTGAATAAAAAAAAAATGTAATCTCATCGCACAGCTGTATGTAATACATTTTATGCCCCGCCGTAAGCGGAGGGGCCATTTATTTAAACTTCCAAAACATTGGTTTCCGTTCTCAGTCTTACTTTAGTTTGCTTCAACCAAATGTTATGATCTTGTACACAATGCTTATATCCACAAAACACACATCAAGTTTGAATTTCGATGGAGTCATTTTAAGGTAAATGCAATCTAATACCTACTGACGTGATATTCTAAATCTTCCAAGGCTTATCACTACCTTTTTGATACACAACATATAGTGCATTGATTATTAAATTCTATACATCCTATCCATGAATTTTTCATTGTAATATATGCTCAGATACTCAAGTCATACAACAATATTACACCTGTCAAGTAAATAACATAACTTTTGCAAGGTGCAGGAATTTAAAATCTGTTCTTAAAGTTTAAATGATGTCATTGTTAAAGTCATCTTTAAAAATTGGAGTTATCTCCATTGTCCAGAATTGTAGTTGAATTAATTTATTGACAATGCAATATTTAATTTGACGTCCCACTGATTAATTAACGCAATCCTACCGTTCTGTGCTTACAAGCACTTTGAATGATTACCGTTCTAGAGTTATGCCCCTTTACAAATAGAGAAAGTGTTGAATTTTGTTTCCGTTCACTCACTTGAGTTTACCTCAACCAAATGTTATAAAACTTATTCACAATGCTTAATACTACAACGCACAGATCAAATTTGAATTTCGGTGGCGTCACATTATCAAGTCAGGAATAGGACAGTTGTTATCCATTCATTTGATGTGTTTGAGCTTTTGATTTTGCCATTTGATTAGAGACTTTTCGTTTTGCATTTTCCTCGCAGTTCAGCATTTTTGTGATTTTACTTTTAACCGTTTGAGACTCGTTTTCGTCTTACTTTAGTTTGCCCCAACCAAATGGTATGAAACATAACACAATGCTTATTACCACACAAAACACAGATGGAGTTTCAATTTCGGTGGCAAATTGTATGCCAAGCGGGGGATTCATCTGTATCCATGGGGACACATTCCCCATTTACCTTTAAAATTCATTTCGAAAAACCACGTAATCAGTGAAGCATCCATCCTTTATTTCCTTAATTTGATTGTCTGTATTCCCTGCGACAAACATCTCAGAAGGCAATACATAGGGATTGTAATCACCCAACGACGGCATAAACTAGTAATGTTAAAGCATTATATTTCTGGGGACGTTTATACCTAGTATTCCCTTACCAGATATAATTAAATTTCCATTGTCCTCGACGAATTTTTTAATGGTTCAACGACTATCCCAAATTTAAAGATATTTTTGTCCTGTAAGTAAAACGCATAATAAAAATCATAAAAATCTAGTATATCTATCTATAATACTAAAATGGCGAGGTCCAATTTGTCAGCCGTCATCACGTAAAAACGATAAATCAAAGAATTCAACTTTATATATAACTAATATAGTACAATGCTGTTGATTAAAAAATTGCACCACATCCAGACCCTTTTGTTTTCCACATAATTAATATTGCCAATAATAAGAAGTTCCGGGTCGAATCCGATACAGATACCAATAGTATATTAACCTGTTACCTATTACCTTATCTATACGTTCCGCATCTGACAGGCGCACCACCAAACGCTGTATTTAGGATTTTGCTATATACACGGTTCGTCATCACAGGGTTGACACTACTAAATTCAATCATTGTCACATTGTTCCCGATTGTAGTATTTTAATCAGTATGACTTTCTAAGACGACAATACGAATAATAAAAATCTGGACTTAAAATAAGGCGTATAGTACAGCATGTACATTTATCAATTTGTAGCCGAATGCGTAAAAAAGCAAATCCAAGAATTCAACTTTATTTAATAACTCAATTTAAAGGTCAATGCGTTAATTAAATAATACTCCTTTCCATTCCCTTTTGATTTCAATAAAATTAATTTACCAATATTGATAAGTTCTAGGTCGTACGGGTACAAAAAAAAGATGTGTGAAAGTATAACAGAGACTTTCTAAGATGACAATACGAATAATAAAAATCTGGACTTAAAATAAGGCGTATAGGTACAGCATGTACAGTTTTCAATTTGTTAGCCGGAATGACGTAAAAGAGCAAATCAAAGAATTCAACTGTTATTTTTAACTCATAAAGGGCAATGCTGTTAATTAAATAATACTCCTTTCCAGGCCCTTTTGTTTTCCAAATAAAATTAATAATACCAATAATTGATAAGTTCTAGGTCGACGGGTACAAAAAGAAAGATGGTGAAAGCAGAGAAAACTCTTTCTAAGATGACAATACGAATAATAAAAATCTGGACTTAAAATAAGGCGTATAGGTACAGCATGTACAGTTTTCAATTTGTTAGCCGGAATGACGTAAAAAGCAAATCAAAGAATTCAACTTTTTTTAACTCATAAAGGGCAATGCTGTTATTTAAATAATACTCCTTTTCAGGCCCTTTTGTTCCAAATAAAATTAATAATACCAATAATTGATAAGTTCTAGGTCGACGGGTTCAAAAAGAAAGATGGTGAAAGCAGAGAAAACTCTTTCTAAGATGACAATACGAATAATAAAAATCTGGACTTAAAATAAGGCGTATAGGTACAGCATGTACAGTTTTCAATTTGTTAGCCGGAATGACGTAAAACAGCAAATCAAAGAATTAAATTACATTTTTAACTCATAAAGGGCAATGCTGTTATTTAAATAATACTCCTTTCCAGGCCCTTTTGTCTTCCAAATAAAATTAATAATACCAATAATTGATAAGTTCTAGGTCGACGGGTTCAAAAAGAAAGTGGTGAAAGCAGAGAAAACTGTGCATCTTATAATCGGCATGACTTTATCAAATGACAATACCAATACTAAAAATAAGGCTTACGCATTATATAGTTATATTCTTTAATTCAGTCACAAACCCGCGATATCACGGGTGTGTTCTAGTATATTTGTATTATTCAAGGTATAATATCCGATACTGCATTTCATGTATAAGTGATCAAGGTTATGTTTTCGTGATTAAGACTATATCTGAGATACTGTAAGGAATAGATCAACTATTTTTTGGTGTGGACTGACAAAGATGTACTTGTTGTGGAATGATTAAAAGATGTACATATCCGACTTGCAGGATTAACCTGACCTTGACCTCATTTTCATGGTACATAAATAATGTTAAATTTTCCTTTTGTTAGTTTATCAGATACTATAAGCATTGGTCATATATATGTTTTGTATATGGAATAATTATGATGTGTTTATATGACCTTGACCTCATTTTGTTGGTTTATCGGTCCAAGTAACTTTTTTTGTGGTTTGTAGTCTGTTATGTAATTTAAGCAAATCATATGACCACTATGTTAAGTGTGTGGAATCGTTGTAGTTTCAGTGCACCTGTCTGTCTAGCAGGGTTCATTTGACATGGACCCACATTTTCATAGAATGTGTGCGATACTCGGTAGTAAAAATATAAGTTCAATCATGACAAACTAAAGCAGGCGAGACATTTCAGATGGTACTCTTGTTTATTAACAAATATATAGATTTGAAAAAGTTGTTTTCGAGAAATCATTGCCTAGTTAATATGCAGTTATCCTCCATCGACCAGAACTGAATCGTCAAATCATTTATGGGAGGCTGTTGATTTCTATATAAACAACATAAGAGTCAATAATGTTATAATGTAACTTGTAGGGTAAGATGAATACAGGATTTAAAAAAGGGGTTTGAGGGCATAAACCATATACATAACTCCATTTAGGGACGCCCTGAAATCGCTACTGAAATTTATATTTAGCACAGTTCATAATCATCAAAGAATATTAAGAGTACAAGACGTAATGTACAAATCATGTAGTTGCAGAGTCCACTCTCTTCAGTGTCCGTGATTTTTTTAAAGTTTGAATGGCATACAGCATATAATAACTCATAACTGACGGACACGAAAGTTAACAAAGTTATAGATATCTGTTTGATTCATTGCAGTATGTCATTTCGCGTCTTTAAGTTGAAAAATACGGGAGAGTGTTTTTCATGTTCAGACTATGGTTCTCGTTGGCAGTTAATTTAAGGAAACATTCGCTGATCAATTTCAGAGTGTTTGAATCGTCCAATCAGAATTTATTCTATTTGCACGTGGTATTGCTGAAGCGTAACGCGTATTTTACCAGAACGCCCGAGAAGAACGTGCAAATAAATATTTCTTTTGTACTTACAGGATGTCTAGTTAATGGCCATGCCAGCGTCGGATTCTACATGTGATTCAACTTCACAACCAAAAGATTATATGCAGGCATTAGACGAAGCTGATCCGAACAACGAGTTTAATCGGAATTTTAATCAGAGTTTACTTGGGTTAAAGGCACTCAACAGTCAGACGGGGCACGATTTAGACTTTAGTGAATATCTAAGTCTAAAGATGGAAAAGAAAGAGGATGACTTGGTCATATTGGACGACACACCAACAATTCTTCAGAAAAATGGAAACGACCTTGACCTTCTCTCAATGCCGAAAAAATTCACAATTAACGATAGTATCAGGAATTCATTCAAGGATATCATGACAAATGTCAAAAACGTTAAACTGAAACCCCAAGATAATTCAAATGATGCCAACAGTCTCGGAAATCTCTTAGCTCAAACAAAATCTATAGGATTGGAATCCCGCAATAAGTGTAATATTATCAAGAACAGTAATTCACAAAATGGTATGACAGAGAAGCATTTGGGAAACAATTTATTTGAAAACTTAAAAGACATTCAGGGTACACAAGAAACCTCAGACAAAGTTCTAAATAATTCAAGCGTGAAGACAGGTATGTATTGTCTGACAAAACTCCTGTACTTACTATATTGATAGAATTTATAAACCTTCATATGTCATTATATTTACATATGTACATGAAAACATTTGAAAAGTTCAGAGATTTCCATAAACACAATTAGAATGTTGGGTGTATAATGCTACAATTGTTTGATTTTGCAAAACTTACAAATAAACATTTAAAAAAATGCAATTCCTTAATCTTTCGCATCAAGATACTTCAACAATTAACATAAATACAAAAAATTTGTAAGGGTTCCACGGAACCGAGTGTCTCGCCTACATTTGCTGTAAATCGCAGGCTCAACAAAAATGAGGGAAAAAATCAATAAAAATATTCCTCTTGATACTATCTTTCGATTGTAAGAAGCTTCTGTCCAAGTTTGGTAAAAATGCAGGATAGTTTATGAATATTATAAATGTTTTAAAAACTTTTAACTGCAGACTGTATGTAATGTTAACTGGAAGAAAAACTAAGTCCATTTATAAGTAAAATACAGATACACAGGTACAAAGTACAAAATTTCCTTCTAGATACTAGCTTTTGATCATAAACGAGCTTCTGTCCATGTTTGGTTCAAATTAAAAATAGTATAAGAAAGTTATTAAAATTTTATTAAAATTAAGCACAGAGTGAATGTGTTGTTTCCTGGCAGAAAGTCCATTTATAAGTAAAATATGGAAAAAAAGGATTTATTTTTTTACAAAATTTACTTCTGGATACTATCTTATAATCATAAACAAGCTTCTGTCCAAGTTTGGTACAAACCCTGGATAGTTTAAGAAAGTTATTAAAATTTTTAAAAACTTTAACCACAGAGTGAATATTTGTGGACGACACCGAGGCTGACGGAATGTAGGATCGCTTAGTCTCGCTTTTTCGACTAGAGTCGAAGGCTCGACAAAAAGTGACCTTAAAATGAACTCATTGAATTTGAATCAGTATTAATGATGCAATGAACTTATTGAATTTGAATTGGTGTTAATCATTGTTAATGATGTAATGAGACATTGCATTTTGAATCAGTGTTAATGATGTAATGATACATTGAATTTAAATCAGTGTTAATTTTGCAATGAAACATTGCATTTGATTCTGTGTTAATGATGCAATGATACAAATGTACATTGAATTTGAATAATTGTTAATGATACAATAAATACATTGAATTTGATTCAGTGTTTATTATGTAAGACCAAAAAAAAAAATAGGTTTGTTTGCCCTAACCCTACCTACCCAGAAAAAAGCTGCCTACTCAAAATCTTTTATTGTCCTGATGTGAAATTTTTTTTAATCAGTAGAATGAAGAGTAAAATTACATCTGACACATCAATTTCTCTGTTTTTAGAAAATGCATACCTACCTACACACGGTCTTTACCTTTGGGTAGGGTTAAAAAAGTTTAAAAAAAAAAAAAAGATATTTCTTACAATTATCCCCCCCTCCTTATGTTAAAAAATATTCCTAAGAATAATATCACTTCACATATTTTATATGCCTTACAGTGGATACAAACTCAAATCCAGATGTTATAGAACTTGATGACTCCATTGAAGATGAACTTCTCAAGTGTAATGGAGACTCGCAGTCACAAACCAAAAATTGTGAAGATGATTTGGATAAGAAAGAGGAAGAAAAAACTTCTACAGATGGAAGTTGATATGGACTTAGATAGTAAGGGCAACACAGCTGATCTCAAAAGAAAATAAACTTTTAGACTTAGACAATGAGAATTCTAACCATAGGGGTGACTATGTAAAAAGTAATCACAGTATAAACTAGTGTAAAAAGTAATCAAAGTGTGAAAAGTAATCACAGTATAAATAGTTAATCATAGTATGAAAAGTAATCATAGTGTGAAATCAGAAGCAAGTGTTAAATCAATAGATAGTGATAAATCTGTTAAAAGTATTTCATAGTGTGAAGTCTGTAAATAGTGATAAGTCTGAAAAAAGTAATCATAGCATCATTTCAGAAACTAGTGTTCATAGCATAAGTTCAGTTCATAATAAAAAAAAGATGATATTTCAATTCAAAGTGATTCAAGTAATCATAGTCATCAACTCAGACATTAGTGAACCATCTAATACGAATCATAGTCTTAACTCTGAAATTAGTGTTAAATCTAATAGTAGTACAAAATCTGACATTAGCATTCATAATGGAAAGCCAGAAGTTTATATTTCTAGTTCAAAATTAGACATTCACATTGAATCTAGCAGTCATAGCATTAAATCGGACTCGAACGACCAATCAACTTGTAAAGTTGTGGAACCTGAGTCAAAATGTGATAAATTAACAAAAGTTGAAAATGATCTTTACAAATGATGTCACAAAGTCTGTAAGAAGTGAAAAAGACACTGATAGTCAAGACGACACAAAAGAGATGGATTGTTTTGGAGCCTTCAGAAGATAGTCAGGATGCCAAGTCCATGGCAAGCTCCATCTGATGATAAAGAGGAGAAAAATGGATATTGATTTGATGAAGAGAAAGATGATGCTCTATCTTCAGCAAAAAACTCATCTGATTCCAAAGATACAAGTGATAATGAACAATGCTCAATCAAATCAGAAAGCTGTGATTCAGACTTAAAATCAAATAATAAAGGGTCGGAAAAGTGCAAAATTGAAGAAAATGAAAATGACACTAAAAGTGATGGATCTGATAGAAAGAGACCTGCAGAGTCAGAAGACTCAGGGTCGCCAGAACCAAAAAATCTCGTTTAGATGAAGTTATAGGTAAGCTAGGAACACAAATAGGGATTCCATTAGATAAAGTGAAAGCCATGGAGGAATTATCAGACACTGATGCAGTCACCTTGACAGTGAAGTGACAGAGTCAAAGTTTAGAGGAAACTGAAACTTCATCAGATACAGATGTAGATGAGGAAGATGATGATGATGATGTTGCTGAAATGAAAACGCCTGTAAAATCTCCAAAGAAAAGCAGGAGAGTTTTCTCGAAAGGTAATTGATATTACAAAATTTCTCATCAATTTTTTTTTAAATATTAATTATTTTCTATTTAAAATGAAAATGAAATGATGTGGTATTGTTGAGTCCAAATAAAAATACTAAACCTGTTAGTTATGTCAAAGGATAATTTCACTATAATTCTATTCAATTCCATGATTTTAAATATAAAAAATTTCAAATGGGAGTTTAAATTATTGCGTTTACATCGCATTTTAAGCAAAAATAAAAAAGTTTTTTATGAATTATTCGACATGAGTATGTAACTGAAACAAAACTGTTTTATAGGAATTATCAATGCTAGTAAAGGCCAAAGGTCATGTTGTATTTGAGAACATACAGAGATGAAACTATCAAAGATCTCCACAGAAAGATTGATGACCTTCAAAGCAGCAATGAAATGTGGAAAAAACAAAGCTAGAGATCTGGAAAGAAAAATGTTAGAACTAACTGTGCTACAACAAAAACATGAGAAACGGAAAGCAAAAACTGCAGCATCAGGGTAAGTGTTTTTGGGTTTTTTTACTAACACCTTTATCTTTTAAAATATGGTGAATCGACCATGACTCATTTTATGGTTTTTGGATTAAGTTTTTGTGGAGGCTGTTTCCAGATTTTTTAAGGCCCCCTTTTTTAATGTGTAAAGGCGAGTAGTACATTCTATGGGGCCTTCATTTGACCTTCCCCCTTATTTTCATTGCAAGTGAAGTTTAGTGGTTTGGTTTGTTTCTCAAGAGGCAGTTAAAAAGATAAATGTAATAATGTTTGTGTTATCTTGTTTGGCGGGGTTTTTTCTGCCTTGCCCCAATTTAATGGATAATCCATTAATGGCATAAAAAAAAAAATTTATTGTACTTGTATTAAACTTTTTTTTAAAACTTTCAAGCATTGTTGTGGAAAAATTTTATGAAGAAGTTTGGAAAAAAGAAACACAAATTTTTTTCAAAATTACAATGATATTTTTTTTGCTTAAAAAAAAAAGTAAATTTCCCCTTTAGAAATTACCCAAAAAAATCCATTGGGTTTTCGGTGGATGAAAACAAAAGGGGGGGAAAAAGGATGTTTTACTTTCACACATATATTTGGCTAATTTATATCCTTGTTTTTGTTAATTTTTTAATTTTTGGTTTAAAACAATTTTTTCTTTAAGGATGAATCCGGTTTTGGGGCCAAAAATTTTTTTTTTAAAAAAACTGCCAAATTTTTAAAAAAAAAATTTTTTTTTTTTTCCTAAATTTTTCCCTGAAAATGGGGCTAGTACCCAAATGTCCTTTTTTTTTTCAAAAAACCCAAAAATTTAAAGTAAAAAAAGGTTCCAAAATTTTCCCAAAAATTTTAAATAAAATTTAAACCCCCTTTTAAAAATTTTTTTAAAATTTTTTTTATTTTTCCCCAAAAAGGGGGTTTTTTAAAAATATAAATTTTTAAAAATTTTTGGGGAAAAAAGTTTAAAAAAAATTTTTTGCATTAAAAATTTTACAAAATTAAAATAAAATTTAAAAAAATTTTTGATTTAAAAGAAATTTGGGGGTTCGTTTTAGGTTTTTAAAAAAAATTAAAAAAAATTACAACCAAAATGGAAAAAATTTTTTTGTTTTTTTTTACTGGGAAAAAAACAAAAATTTTGGGGCCCTTTTTTTCAAAAAATTTTTTGGGGGTTTTTTTCAAAAAAAATTTGTTAGAGGAAAAAAAAAATTTTTAAAAAAAAATTTTAGAAAAAAAAATTTTTTGGGGGGTTTTGGAAAAAAAAAATTCTACCAAGGAAATGAAAAAAAGGAAATTTTTTTTTTTTTTTTTTTGGGGTAAACCTAAAATAAATTTTACTAAGTTTTTCCAAAAATTTCCCAAAAAAATTAAATTTAAATTTTAAAAATCCCTTTTAAATTTTTTAAAAGGGAAACAGGAACCCCAAATTTTATCTTTTTCAAACTAGTAAATTTTTGTTTCTGGAAGAAAAAAATTTTTTTTAAAATTTAAAAATTCATTCCTTTTTTTTAATCTTAAAAAATTTTTTAAAAATTTTTTAAAAGGGGTTAAATTTTACTGGATTTAGTGTGGTGGCCCCCTTTGTTTTAAAATTTTAAATTTGAAAAGGGGGAAAAATTTTCCCTTTTAAAAAACAATTTTTTAAATGGGAAAAAATTTATTTATTGGAGAAATCAAAATTTTTTAAAAGTTTTTTTTTTTTTTTTTAAAATTTTTCCCAAATGCCTTTAAAAATTTTTTTAAAAAATTTTTTATTTTTAAAAAAATTTTTTTTTCCCTTAAAATTTGGGAAAAAAATTTAAATTTATTGCAATTATAAAAAATGTTAAAAATTAATAAAAATTTTGATAAAAAAAAAAAGGGGAAAAAAAAATTTTTTAAAAAAATTTTTGGGTATTTGGGCCCGGTGGAAAAAAAAACTTAAAGTAACATAAATAAAAAAATTTAGTGCCCCAAAAAAGGGTGTTTTTTGGGGGTTTTTTTATTTTTTAAGTTTTTGCTTTTCCCCAAAAAAAAAAAAATTTTTTCCAAAGGTTTTTTGGAAAAATTTTTTCAAAAAAATTTTAGCCTTTTTAAAAACAAAAAAAACCCCTTTTAAATTTTTGGAACCCCAAAAAACCCTTTTTTAAACCCCCTTTTTAGGTTCCCAAAAAGTTTCTACATATAGTGGACAAGGGGAAAAAATTTAAAAACCCATTTAAATTTAAAACCCCTTATGGTAAAACCGCCCTAAAACAAAAATTTTTTACAATTACCCCCTTTTTTTAATCCCCCCTTTAAATTTTAAAAAAAAACATTTAAAAAACAACTTTTCCCCCGAAAAGCCCAAAAAATTTAAATTTTTTAAAAATATTTTAAAAAGTTAAATTAAAACATTGAAAACTTTTAAAAAAGGGAAAAGAATATCCCCAAATTAAAAACCCCCTTTTTACCGAAATCTTTTTTTTAAATTATAAAAGTTTTAAAAAAAAAAGTTGATTTATAATTAAAACCCTTTTTTTGTCACATCCCCAATCACTTTTAAAAAATTTTTTAATAGAATTAAATTTAAAAAAAAAAAATTTAAAAAAAAAAATTTTGGGGAAAGTTTCCAAAACCTAAAATTAAAGGGGCCCCCGGGGTTACAACACTTAACAATAAAAATTTTAATGTAAGTATTTTGGGGAAAAATTTTAGCGTCAACTGTAAAAAAGGGGTTTTTTTGGTTTAAAATTAAAATTTTTTTTCTTAAAGCTTTTTTAAAAATTTAGGATTTAAAAAATTTTAAAAAAATTTTTTCCCGGAAAAAGGGAACTAAAAAAGTTTTTAAAAAAAAAAAAAAAAATGAACCAAAAACCACCAAGTTCCCCAAATTCCCTTGGGTTTCAGGGGGCCAAAAAAAAAGTTTTTCTGTAAAAATTTCCCTTTTTTGAAATTCTTTTTTTTCCCCCCCAATTTTAATGAGACACCCCAATCCAATTTGTCGTCCCAAACCCCCCTTAAAACCCTTAATTTAAAACCCCTGTTTTAAAAAAATTTTGGGGTTTTGGAAAAAAATGTATTTATAACCTTTTCCCCCCCTTTTTTTTTTTGTTTTCCCCCACAAAAATTGAATTGTCACTTTAACCAAAATTAACCCCCAGAATGAAATTAAATTTTTTTTGTAAAACCAAAAACCCGCTAAATTTTTTTTGGGGGAAATTTTTTTTTTTTTTGCAAACAACAAACGTTTTGGTAAAAAAGTAAAAAAAAGGGAAAATTTTTTTCCCTTTTTTTTTAAATTTTTAAAATTTGGGAAAAAATTCCTCAACAAAAAAAATTATACTTCCTAAGATTAAAACTGGGCCCCCCCAAAAATAAAACCCCAAAAAATTTTAACTGCAATTTCAAATCTCCTCCTTCCAAAAAGGGTTTTTTATTCTGGGGGGGTCACAAAAACAAAGGTTTTTTTTCCCAAAACCCCCTTTTAAAACCCCCCCGTTTTCTATTTTTCCGGGGAAGTTGCTCTTAATCCCAAAAAAACCCAATGTTGCTAACGTTTTTTTTTAAAGGCCCCCCCCCCATTTTTTTTCAAATTTTACAAATTTTGGTTTTTTTAAAAAAATTTTTTTTGGGTTTTCCCTTGGGGAAAAAAAATAGGGGCCCTGGAAGTTTTAAAAAGGCCTTTTTCCTTTGTTTGTTTTAAAACAAACCCCAAAAAAAATCAGTTGGGTGGGTTTTGGGGGCTTTTTCCAAAAAAAATTTTTTTTTATTTTTTTTTAAAAAAATTAAAACCAAAAAACCCAAATTTTTTTCCCTCCCCTTTTTTTCCCAAAAAATTAAAAAAGGCAAAAAAAAACCAAAAAATTGGGCCCCTTTTTTGGGCCCCTTTTTCCTTCCCAAAGAAGGTACTTTACCCCCGGAAAAAAAAAATTTGGTTTTAACCGGGTGGGCCCAACAAAATTAAAAAAAAAAAAAAAAAATTTGAATTTTAGAAACCCCCCCCGGTTAAGAACCTTTTTTCCAACCCCAAAACCAAGTTTAAAAAAAATCTTTTTGGAGGGGACCAAAGTTAAAAAACCAAAAAGGTAAATAAAAGTTTTTAGGCCCCCCAATTTTTGAAAAAAAAAAATTTTGGGGGTTTTAAAAAAATTTTTTTTAAAGGGGGTCTTAATTGGGTTTTGATCAGTTTCCCCCCTTAAAATTAAATTAAAAAACCAAAAACTTTCTTGGAATTTTTAGTTTTAAAAAGGGATTTTAAAATTTTTTAAAAAAAAAAAAAAAATTTTAATATTAAATAAAAAAATTAATTTTAAAAATTTTAAGTATACCTTTTTTAATATAGAATGTTAGTTTTAACTTTTTCCCTTTTGGGAATGCAAAAAATGGGAGAGCCTTTTTTAAAACCCAAAAAAGTAAAAAAACCCCTAAAAAAACCCAAAAAGTGCATAAAAAATTTTAAAAATGATGTTTTGAAAATCTTTGAAAAAAAAAAATTTATTTTGTTTTTACATTACCAATTTTCCCCCCAATTTCCCCGTCCAAAATGGGAAAAAAAATAAAACAGTATAAAAATAAAAACCCAAAAGGTTTTAAAGTAGGATTCAGGGTAAAACCCCGGGGGTTTTTTTAGGGGGCTATAGAACCCGGGTTTAAACCCAAAAAAAAAAATTTTTTTATTTAGAAATTTTTTTTAAAATTTATAAATGATTTTTTTATTTCTTTTCCAAACCCCTTATTTTGGTTTTTGAGAGATTTAAAAAAAAAAAAAAAAAGAATTTTTAAAAGTATTCTTGACCTCTTAAGAGTTAACCAGGATTTAAAATTTTGGGTTGGGGTCAGGGTTTGTATTACTTTAAGATTTGTCTTCCTTTTCAGAAGTCACGCTCCCCCCCAAATTTTTCCCTCACATTTTGCCCCTCCCCACCAACTCAGAAACAAAGCCTTTTCCGGGGCCCCTTACCTGTAAAAGTTTTTCCCCCGCCTAAAACCCGGGGGGAAAAAAAACCTTAGCTCCCAAAAAAATACATAAAAAATTTTTGGGTTTTGTCAGGTGGGTTTTTTAAATTTTAGTTTTCATTTTTTATTTTCCCAAAAGGGAAAAAAGGGGTTTAAAAAAAGGGGTTTTCCCCCCCCGTCCCCAACACATTTTTTTCAAACAAGTTATAGTTTTCCCTTTTTAATTTTTGGGAAAAAAACAGGGTTTCCCCCTTGGGGGATTTGCTCCATATTGTTCCAGTTTTTTCAAAAAATATTTTTTATGGGGCTTCAAAATAAAATTGGGGGCTTCAAGTGTTTAGTTGTATTTTTTATAATATGTTTACCTGTTAATATTTATAATGATGTAATTTTATGAAAAAAGTGATTCCCCCCAATTTTTTAAAAAAAAAAAAAACTTTTCATCATTTTTTTTATTCTGTTTTTGTAGGGGATTGTTTTATCATGGAAAAATTTTTTCCCCCTTTTTTTTTAAAAAAAAAAGCGAAAAACAGTATATCAACTTTTTTCTTATAAAAAAATGCAGCACCCTTTTTTTCCCGTTTTGTGGAAAAGGGGGGTTCATTTGATGCAAGCATGTCCCAGGTAAATTTTTTAAAAAAAATTTTCAATACTAACAATATAAAAGAAGAAAAAAAAACTTTTTAATGATGGGGAATTTTTGGGTTTTAAAAAAAAGTCTTTGGGGGTTTTTTAAAAAAAACAAAAGGGGGTTTTTTTTAGTGTCATGTAAAAATAATTTTAAAACCAACAACTTTTCAAAGTTTTATGTGGGGCCCCCCCCTTTACATGTATATATTCCTTTGAGGATTGCAGTTCATAAATATCTGATTTTTTTTTGGGTTGGTTTGAAAACCCCTTTTTTGTTTTTACGGTTTTTAGATGTCCCCAAAAAATTTTCCTTTTTCTATGGGGGGTACCCCCGACACAAATTCCCCAAAAAAGGGAAAACGTTACCATTTTGCTTTTAAGGCCATTTTTGGTTTTAATCATTTTGGGGGGCCTGGGCCCTTCAGTGAAAACCCCAAAACCCCTTTTTCATCTTTTTGGCCCAAAAAAATAGAAGTTGCTTTTTCAATTTTGGCAGAGAAACCCCAGTTTCAATTTCTAAATGTAAAATTTTTACAAATTTTTAAGGGGAAAAATTTTTTAGTATGTAAAAAAAGGGGGTTTCCCCCGGAATTTTATTGGAAATAAAAAAAATTTTTTTTAAAGGGCAATTTGGGGTTTTTTTTAGGAAAAAAAAACAAAAATTTTTTCTTCTTGTGAATTTAATTTTGGGGCCAAAATTTAAAAAGGGGTGCTAAAGGGGCCGAAATGTTTTTAATGTTTTACTTGGCAATTTTTTTTTTTTTTTTGTTATAATTTTTTTTTGTGGAGGGGAAATGTGTTTTTTTTTTATCATTTAAAAATTCTGTCAAATTGTTGGAAATAAATATATCAAAAAAAATTGCAGGCTTTTAAGAAAAATTTTTAAAGTAATAGTTTTTTTAAAAAAAAAAAAAAGAGGGGAAAGGGGGTAAAAATTTCCCCCTTTAAAACCCCAAAAAAGTTTGTTGAAAAAAAAAATTTGAATTTTTTTTTCGATTAATGTAAAAAGATGGGTTTACATGAACTGCAAAAACAACCATACCTTTGAAAAAACAGATGTTTTTAAAATTTTTTATGCCCCAAATTTTTTGGGGGTTTTTTTGCATGACAATGGGGGAAAAAAAAATTTTTTAAAAAAAAATACAAAAAAATATTGCCTAAAAAAAGTTTACGCCCGTTTTTTTGTCCTTTTTTTCCCCCTTTCTATTAAATTCCGAAAACATGGGGGTTTTTATTTTGTGTATATGTTTTTGGGTTTTTTGGGGTTTTGGGGCTGCTTTAAAGGGAAAAAATTTTTTAACTTTGAGGGAAATGATTGGTTTTTGTTTTTTTTTTAAAAAACGGGGTTTTGCCGTTAAAGAATTGTTGTTTACAATCGGTCGTTTTTTTATGTTTTTTTTTGTACTTTGAAATTAGAAAAAATTTAGCCCCCGTATTTAGATGTTAATTTACAAAAAAAATTTTTAAATACTTTAGTTTTTTCCCCTTTTTAAAAAAACGGAGGGGGGTTTTTTTCTGCAATTAGTTTTTCAAAAACCCAAAATAAGTATTAATTTTTTAAATCCTATAGAAACCCGGTTTGGGGAAATTTTTTTAATTTGGGCCCCCCGGACAGGGTTTTTTTGGCCCCACAAAGCCCCCCAATTTTAGTAAAAAATTTTTTAAAACTTTAAAAATTTTTTTTAAAAAAGGGCCAAAAAATTTAAAAAAAAAACAAAGTTATTTACTTTTTATTTTTTCTTAAAGGGAAAAATTTTCCCCTTGTAAACCCCCAAAAAGGAAAAAAAATAAAATTTTTTTAAAAAAATTTTAAACCCCAAAAGATTGAAAATTGACTTGGAAAATTTTTTGCTGCATTTATTTTTTTTTTTAAAAAAGGGGAAAATTTTGGAAAAAATAGTGCCCCCCCAAGTTACCTTTTTTAAAAAAGGGTTTTATTTTAGAGCCCAAATGCCCCTTTTTAAAAAAAAAAACACCCCAATTATCTATTAAAATTTTAAAATGCCCCTTTTTCCCTTTTGAAAATTTTAAAAAATGGGGAAAAATTTTTGACCCTGTTTTAAAAAACCATCCCTAGGGTTCCCTTTTTTTAAAAAATAAATTTCCCCCTATACCCCTTTTAAAATTTTAAAAATTTTTTCCCCTTTTCTCCCCCTTTTAAAAAACATGTCATCTCCAAATTTTTCCCCAAAAAAAGTTGGGGCCAATATGACCTTTTTTTTAAAAATTTTTATCTATTGCCCAAAAGTTTTTTTTAAAAAATGTGCCCCCCCCAAATCCCCCCCCATTAATAAATATTTCACCCCCAAATTTTTCCCCTTTTAAATTTTAAAAAATGTGGGGATTTTTCCCCATTTTTTTTTAAAAAATTTTCAATCATCCCTTTTATCATCTTTTAAAATAAAGTACTTTTTTAATTAAAAAGTGCAACACACATGTCAGTTTTATGTTGATAGTAAGAAAGGGGGGTTGGGGCAAACCCTTCTTCCCCTTTTTTGGGAAAGGAAAAATTTCCCCCAAAACCAAAAAAGGGTTTTTAAAGTTTTGCACAAGTTTGGTTTTCAGTGTATAAGGTTTTTAAATTTTTTTTTTTTGTATTTCTGCATTCCTTTTTTTTATCAAAAAGTTCAAAATTTCACCTGTGTCCAGTTTGTTCAGGAAAGGGAAAACGCATTTGTTGACAAAAATTTTAAAAAAAAAACTTTTCCAAAAAAGGGTTTTACGGAACCCCAAGGGAATTTTTTATGGGGAATTCTGTTCCATTGGGGGGGCATTTTTCCCCCGGGAAAAAAAATTTTTTGCCAACACAGACATATCCCTTTGGGGGGAAAAAAAAATTTTTGGTTTTTTGTTTTAAATTTTTTTTGGGGGGATTAATTTTGGGTTTTTTTTAAAGGATCCTTGTTTGGTTTAAAATTTTTTTGAAGGACAAAACCCGTTTTAAGTTTTTGAAAAAAAATTTTTAAAGTTTTTTTTTAAAATTTTAAATTTTCATTTATGTAAAATTTTTTTACCAAAGATTTAAAAATTTTAGAATCGGGGATTTTAAATTTTTTTTAATTTTTTTTTTTGGGGGTTTTTTTAACCCCCCTTTTTTTCCCCAAAGGGGTTTTTTTTAAAAGTCCGGGGGAAATTAAAAAAAAAAAATTAAATTTTAAAAAATTTTTAAAAACCAAGGGAAACAAGGGGGGCCGGTTTTCCCCAATTTCCCTTTATTTAAAAGGGGTTTTTTTTAAATTTGTTTGAATTTTTTTCAAATCCATTTTTTAATTTTAAATTTCCGGATTTTCCAAAAAAAAAATTTTTTTTTTTTTTTTTTTGAATTTGGGGCCCCTGGGGAGGCGGGAAAACCCTTTTTAAATTTTAAGTTTTTGTTTAAAATTTAACCCTTTTAAAAAGCTTTTGAAAACAAACCTTTTTAATAATTTTGAAAAAAAAAAAATGGTTTTTTTTTTGTAAAATTTTTAAAATTGTAAACAAAAATTTTTAAAATTTTTAGGATTTTAAATGTTTTTTTTTTGAGTTTTTTTTAGGAATTTTTGAGTCCAAAAAGTTGTTTTGGTTTTTTACAAATACCCAAAAAGGTTTTTTTTTTTATGAAAATCTTTGGAAAGTTTATTTTTCTCTTAGAAAAACAGAAAAATGGTTTTTTGGTTTTAAAAATTTCTAATTTTTTTTTTCCATTGAAAAATTCCCTGTTTTTTTTAAATTTTGTTAAAAAAGTTAAAAATTTTCCATCCAAAAAAAATGTTTTTTTTTTCGGTTTTTTTTTTATTTTTTTTAAATTTATTTGGGGGGTTTTTTAATTTTTTTTTCCCAAAAAGTTTTTTTTCTTAAGGAAAAAATTTTGAATAAATTTAGACCATAATTTTTTTTTTTCCTTAAAGGGAGGGTTTTAAATTTTTCGAATTTTCAAAATTTTTTTTCAAAACCTTTTTTCTTTTGAAAAACCCAAAAATTTTTTTAAAATTGGTTTTGGGTTTTTAAAAAAAACCTTTTTTTCTTGGGGGTTTGTTTTTTTAAAATTAAATTTTTTTAAAAAAATTTTTTTTTTACAATTCTTTTAAAATTTTTTTAAAAAGGGCTTGTTTTAAGCCCTAAAATGTTGGTTTTTTCCAAAAAACCAAATTTTTTTCAAAATTTGTTTTTTCCATTTTTTGGGCCCCCTTTTTAAACCCTTCTTTTTAAGGGGAAAATCTTTTTTGGGTTTTTTTTTTTCCCCTTTTTTTAAATCCCTTTTCCGGCTTTTCCTTAAGATTTTTTTGGGTTTTATATTTAAATTTTTCCCTTTTTTTGTTTGGTTTTTTATTTTAAACCGGGTGAAAACTCGCGTTAAAAAATTTTTTGACGAGGTCTATATGAACTTTTGGGGGGTTTTTTTACTGTTTTACTGTACTGATATTACATGTAGTATAATAATTCAAGAATTTTTATCCAAAGTTCATAGGTCGAACTCATTAAAATTATACCTAAGGCCTTACCTTTGACTTGAAAGAGTAATTTATACTTGTCCTGGTCTTTATTCTTGTTTATAGCTGCTCAAGTAAGACGACACAATGAAATTAGAGTACTTATTATTATAACAAACATGGATTTTCGCACCGCGAGAGTCCCGAGTGATAATGAGCCACCTTTCCTTTCCTTTTAAATATACAATTCCTCGATCCCACACATATCCATTTTATTATTGTTATTGTATTATGGAGAAGACTTCATAAGGGTGATTTACTCGTCTCAACCATTTTTCTTTAATTTAGCAAATAATTTTTTTTAAACTATTAAATCTAATGGATTATATATATGCTTATAGCTTTAAGAGTGCGATACACTATACGCAACATGCACTTTGAGTTTTATTGTATTAATTAAGTTAATAATTTGAAGACATCACCCAAGTAAAATGTGAAGGGAAATATTTGGTGTATCCAGGAACGTATATATATTGTTAGATATTTTGTTCCCAGGTGTATCCTAAACAAGTAATATCTTTGGTGAATTGAAATCCTTTCAAAAATAAACTAATGATATGGAACGCACTATTGTATAAAATGCACAAAGATGAAAGGACCTGTATCTTTAGTGAGTGTTGATATCTAGTTGAAAATAAACAACTAAAATGGAACGCTCCGTTGTAGATAGTAAACAACGAGTATGTAATCTATCTGGTGAGTGTTGATATCCAGTTGAAAATAAAAAACTGAAATGGAACGCTCCGTTGTAGATAGTAAACAACGAGTATGTAATCTATCTGTTGTAGATAGTAAACAACGAGTATGTAATCTATCTGTTGTAGATAGTAAACAACGAGTATGTAATCTATCTGTTGTAGATAGTAAACAACGAGTATGTAATCTATCTGGTGAGTGTTGATATCCAGTTGAAATTAAACAACATCAATTGAACGCTCCGTTGTAGAAAGTAAGGAGAAGACATCATTAATGATGTTATTTGTTGTGTCCAATCCCTTTAGCTGCAAATATAAATTGTTTTAACTTAACTAAGAAAGTAGGCAACGATGAAAGTGGCATCATCTGCGTAGTATGTTAATTAATTTAAAAGTGTATTGCTGTCATATTCATGATTTTAAACAAACTTGTATACACTTATATTATACAACGGACCTTATAATTCAGGTACATCTTTTTACACTGAGGATAGTTTGAATCTACTAGTCATGTAATGAGGTCGAATCCAGCACATGACAGGTGCGCTCGACTCCAGTCTTAATTGTTTGCTGTATCTTTCAAACCTCATTACTGCCATTGAGTCTAGACAAAATAGTGCCTTGAGTTGAACATTATTTTAAGGTCGTATTCAGGCCCCTTTCAATAAATTTAATATGTACTCATATATTCAAGGTGCGCATGTGTATAACCATATATGTCGGAAAAACATTTTATTGAAATTTAAATAAGTTGTACATGGTTAATTTCAACAACAAATAAGAATAAAGGTAAATAACTCCAATTTAATTATGTTCAATTTAAAAATGTTAAATTTTAAGTTTACATGGCAAAATAAAAGATATCGCGATCTCTCGGTGCTCACACGCACTTTGATTTTCTTGCTGTAGTAAAAAATAGAACAGAAAAAAATACTCAACGTTCATTTATAAGATCATTTCATCATTTCAATTATCTCTGCTTTAAGGGTATATATATATAAAAAAAAAAAAAAAGCAATTAAAAATTATTCTGTATTTGCTTAAACAGTCGTATTATATGATATTACACAATTTACTTCCTTTAAATTGAAGTCTGGCAACTAGATTTCACTCCTTTCTTAAGATTTGCTTATTTCATTTAAATCTAGACTGATTGTTTTCTGCTTTCAGTTTAGATCAAAGATGAGTGAAGATTCCATATGATATTTTTTACAGTTCTAAGTATTACTTTTGTTTTTAAAGAAACTTGGTTTTTGCCCTTGCAACAATTGTTTTTAACTGGGACCCAGCAGCCATAACTGTAAAACATATCCTGTACTGTTATGAATTTGCTACAAAAAAAACTCATCTTCTTCTTCTTCTTCTTCTTCTTCTTCTTCTGATATACAGTTACAGCTTCATTGCTTGAAGATTACGAACTGTTGCATGCGCGGAGTATATGATTAAAAATATGAACAAAAATATATCTTTAAATTTGTCGAATACTTGGTGATATTTACATGTAAGAAAACAACAAGTGATTAAAAAATATGTACATTGTTATTTATAGAATTAAATTATGTTGTGGAGAACAGTTGGTGTCAACTGATCTCTATATGTTTCAATGGTTTGGCATGCTACCACAACTTGTGGTAACAAGTTCCATTGGATGATTGTTTGTGGGAAGAATGACCATTTGTAACTGTCTTTAGAGGTGGATATTTGCCTAAATGTTTGAGTATGTGATTTTCTTGTTCTAGTATCTGATGGTATGAGGACTAGTGATGGGATGGCAATGAGTCCATGGATGACCTTGTAGAACATGATAAGTCTGGTTTTGAGGCGGCGCTCAGTGAGTGAGGGCCATTGTAGTTCGTTCAACATGGATGTAACACTACTGGTGTTGTGGTAATTGTTACATACATATCGGGCCGCACGCCTCTGTACCATTTCAAGCTTATTTTTATATTCTGCTGTGTGGATCCCATAAACTACAGGCATATTCAAGTTTTGGTCTCACTATTGATTGGTAAGCACGGGATTTGATACTGGTGTTAGAAATTTTTAAGTTTCGCCTCAGAAAGCCAAGAGATTTATTTGCATTTGATATGATGTTGTCGTAGTGATTGTTCCATTTTAAGTTAGACTGTAGGGTTACGCCGAGATATTTTGCAGATGTTACTGGTTCTAAAATATGGTTATGTAGGATGTAATCGTGTTTAAATGGTTTCTTTTTTGTTGTGATGGTTAAGATTGTACATTTTCCTGGATGGAAGGCCATAAGCCAATCAGCCTCCCATTTAGATGCTGCATTAAGATCTTTTTGTAAATTTGTGCAGTCTTGTTGACAAGTAATTTCTCGGTATATAATACTATCATCAGCGAAGAGACGTAATTTGCTGTGTTCGAGGTATTCTGGAAAATCGTTGATGTAAATTAAAAAGAGTATAGGCCCAAGGACGGTTCCTTGGGGACCCCTGATGTTACTGGTGCTGTATTTGATGTTATTCCGTCTATTACCACTGGCATCAATGGCACTGAAGTATTACAGCAAGAAACTCAAAGCCAAAAATATCTTACTTATTTAAACTACTCAATTTCTGTCCAAAGGGAAATAACTCAAATGCATATTTTACAAAAATCATTTTTCATTTTAGTTTTTTTTCCCTTTGAATAGAAACGGTGTAATTGATAAGTATTATGATAGATAGTCAAGTTTTAAGGATATACACAATGAAACAACACTATTAAAACCTCATGTGTCCGAATCGCATCTCTATGTAAAGCCAGTCAAGGTCGTTAAAAACTTCCATTTGTCGCATCTCTAGTCCAATCCACATAAGGATTGCCAAAAACATGAAAGCCGAATGCACATATACCACATATCGTATATAATGTCAGGCCTTCATATGGGTATGTATAATTTTAAAATGTTCGTATACAACCTAATAAGAATGACAGCATTAATTTACGTCCTTAAGGTAGATTCATGGTATACCGCCATCTTGGATTGTACAATCACGGTACAAAATCGGTCTAGTTATTTTCCCAAATCATCAAATTTGGAAACAGATTTGCAATTTAATGGTTAGACTGTTTATTTATATAAAGAAAACTTGTTGATTTATTGTTTTATTCAAAATATTTTAACAAATATCAACCTTTTTGGTTTTTAAAATCATTTTTTTGAAATGAGCCATTTAAGGGGAGATAACACTTTTAGTACAAAATTTCGACTGGGCTAATAGGGAAATTTACTTTTTTTACTTGTGGCAAGAAAACAAGCTTGGTGACACCATGTTTTCTTTTTATTTTCTTTAAACATATTATGAAACCTATCTTCTCACAATTTATTTCAAAATTCTATCTCATAGAATTTTTTTTATGCACTCTGATGTGTTTTTTCATGAACAAACTAACCAAATTTAGGCAATTTTCAACGACTCATAGCTTGAAAAATAGCACGGTGACCCATACTTTTTATTATATTTTTGAAAAAAGCATAGTAAAATCTTCATTTTGGCAAATTATAAGAAAATTCTGTCTCAAAAAACATTTGCTTATGATCTACCTTAATAAGTAATTCCACGCTTCAACCAATTACAGGTATACTATAACAATCGGAAAGAAAAAATGTTTTCAGATCCATATAGTCTGGTTAGGCCTTGTCTTTCACGATCAATATGATTAAAAATCAAGAATAATGTACTTTAAAAATATTATGTACGTTTACATGTAATAACACATTTTTATACGCCCGTCTTTTAGACCGGACGTATTATGGTATACCGTTGTCCGTCCGTCCGTCGTCCACACTTCGGACAATAACGCAAAAACACTTTCACCAATTTCCATGAAACTTAAGTGAATTGTTTATATCTATTGACGTAAGCTCCCTTTCGTTTTTTTTAATTTCAGATTTTAAGTTTTGGATTTATGGGGCTTTATTCATACAAAAGGGGGAATTTTCAACACTTCGGACAATAACTCAAAAAGGCTTTCACCAATGTCCATGAAACTTTGGTGAATTGTTTATATCTATTGACGTTAGCTCCCTTTCGTTTTTTTTTAATTTCAGATTTTAAGTTTTGAATTTATGGGGCTTTATTCATAAAAAAGGGGGGATTTTCAACACTTCGGACAATAACTCATAAAGGCTTTCACCAATGTCCATGAAACTTTGGTGAATTGTTTATATCTATTGATGTAAGCTCCCTTTCAATTTTTATAAATTTCAGATTTTAAGTTTTGGATTTATGGGGCTTTATTCATAAAAAAAAGGGGGATTTTTAACACTTCGGACAATAACTCAAAAAGGCTTTCACCAATGTCCATGAAACTTTGGTGAATTGTTTATATCTATTGATGTAACAAATAATACTTAATAAAATCTGGTGAAAACATAAAATTTGTAAAATCTTTAGTTCAATTTAAAACATTAAATTTCTTGTAAAAAATAGGTTCCATGAATGTCATACGTTATTACTATTATTGAATGGTTGCAAGGATGAAAGCACATTAGCAGTCCCTGAGATACTAACTGTTCCCTGAGGCATATATCATTTTATGATAACATTTTTACTATCTAAACTATGGATAAAAATCAAATACTGTTTTTGCATATAGGATGTTTTACTCTTGTTAAAATTGGTTGCAATTGAAATCACAAATGATACCTTAGCATTGCAGCTTTTTTATAGAGTTTGGTTTCGGTGGAAGGGTTGAGCGCAATAAAAAATGTTATAAAACAACTAGACTACAATAGCACATAATAAGTGAACAAGTGACAACATGAAAATCCTAACATGTGACTAAATATTCCTTAAATGTTAAAGGGTGTCATTTTATGAAAAAAATAAGGAAATCAAGTCTCCTAAACATTTATCAATATGATCATCTTGTGAATATTCTAAACAATAAAAAGGTAATAATCATTATCCACAATATTAAGCACCATTTGAACAACTTTTGCATACATCTTTGTATAATTTAGTATGGATTCCTTACTGTGTTCAACAAAATCTAATTATGACCAATATACCCCAAGAAAATTACCTTCTTTCAAACTACTATAAAATTTGGAAATCAGCCATAGAATTACTAAAACCCATAATCATATATCACTTTCCTTATATTGCATTGTAGACTTCTATGTTATATGCCAATGTTAATGATATTTGTTTTTATGCTAAATATTGAAAAGCTGAACTAGGTTTAATCATCAGTGTCTTCTTCACTGTAATCACTGTCCTCATCATCAGAAAAATCCTCATTTTCATTCTCAGAAGAGGCCTCCTCATCATCAATGAAATCCTCATCCTCATCATCAATGAAATCCTCATCTCCATCATCAATGAAATCTTTATCTTCATCATCAATGAAATCCTTACTTTCATCACCTACTTCCTCATTTAGATCATAACTTTCTGTAGAGTCACTTTCACCATCTTCACTTTCCCTGTTATCTTCTTGCTGCTCCTCATTGTTATTGTAGTCTTTTTTGCCATTGTTATACGCCCGTCGTCTTTCAAACAACGGGCGTATCATGCGCTAAAGCGCAGCCCTTTATTAGCTCACCTGGCCTTAAAGGCCAAGTGAGCTTTTCTCATCACTTGGCGTCCGTCGTCAATAACTTTTACAAAAATCTTCTCCTCTGAAACTACTGGGCCAAATTTAGTTAAACTTGTCCACAATCATCATTGGGGTATCTACTTTAAAAAATGTGTCCGGTGACCCGTCCAACCAACCAAGATGGCCGCCATGGATAAAAATAGAACATAAGGGTAAAATGTAGATTTTAGCTTATAACTCTGAAACCGAAGCATTTAGAGCAAATCTGACATGGGGTTTAATTGTTGACCTATCTGCCCTGAAATTTTCAGACGAATCAGACAACTGGTTGTTGGGTTGCTGCCACTGAATTGGCAATTTTAAGGAAATTTTGCCGTTTTTATACGACCCCAAAAAAATTTGGAATCGTATAATGGTATGATGTTGTCGTCTGCGTCGTCGTCGTCGTCCGAAGACACATTGGTTTCTGGATAATAACTTTAGTTTAAGTGAATAGATCTTCATGAATTTTTTTCAGAAGGTTTAATACCACAAAAGGAAGGTTTGGATTGATTTTGGGGAATATGGTCCCAACCGATTAGGAATTAGGGGCCCAAAACAAGCATTTTTCTAGTTTCAGGATAATAACTTGTGTAGAAGTATTTCAATTGCTCTGAAATCTTACCGCAATGTTTAAAACCACAAGTAGAAGGTTTGGATTCATTTTAGGGGTTATGGGGCCAAAGTTTAGGAATTAAGGGCCAAATAGGGGTCAAAACAAGCATTTTTCTAATTTCAAGACAATAACTTATGTGTATTTGTATGTATCTCTCTTAAATTGTACCACAATGTTCCATATAACAAAGGGGAGGCTGGGATTAAGTTTTGGGTTAATTGCCCAAAATATGTAGGAATTAGGGGCAAAAAAAGGCCCAAAAAGAAGCATGTTTCTAGTTTCCAAACATGCATGACAATAACGTGTGTTTTAGTGTATGGATCTCTCTGAAATTGTACTACAAGGTTCAATACTGCAATGGAAAGCATGGAATTGAGTTTAAGGGTTATTGCTCCAAGGGGGTTGCAAAAAGTTTGGGGGGGGTACCCTTTTTTGAAGGGCTTCCTTTTTTTTCAAATTTTTCAAATTTCGAATTTTGAAAAGTTTCAAGAAGAAATCTTCAATTGCAGTTAGATCTTTGATCACATTAATTTTGTGACAAAAACCGATATTATGTCAAAAATTTGATCACAATCCATATTCAGACAGAATCAAGCTTGAATATTGTGACCAAATTTGCCACAACTGTTCAGGGTTCAGCCACTGGGGTCGTATAAAGCTGCGCCCTGCGGAGCACCTGGTTAGTTATTATCTTGAATATTATTATAGATAGAGATAAACTGTAAACAGCAATAATGTTCAGCAAAGTAAGATCTACAAATAAGTCAGCATGACCAAAATGGTCAGTTGACCCCTTAAGGAGTTGCTGCCCTTTATAGTAATTTTTTTACCAGTTTTCGTAAATTTTTGTAATCTTTTACAAAAATCTTCTCCTGAAACAACTGGGCCTAATTTTACCATACTTGGCCACAATCATCATTGAGGTATCTAGATTAATAAATGTGTGCAGTGACCTGGCCAACCAACCAAGATGGCCGCCATGGCTAAAAATAGAACATAGGGGTAAAATAAAAGATTTTGGCTTATAACTCTGAAACCAAAGCATTTAGAGCAAATCGGACAGGGGTTAAATTGTTTATCAAGTGAATATCTATTTGCCCTGAAATTTTCAGATGCATTGGACAACTGGTCGTTGGGTTGCTGTCCCCAAATTGGTATTTTTTAAAGAAATTTTGCTGTTTTTGGTTATTATCTTGAATATTATTATAGATCAAGATAAACTGTAAACAGCAATAATGTTCAGCAAAGTAAGATCTACAAATAAGTCACGTGACCAAAATGGTCAGTTGACCCCTTAAGGAGTTATTGCCCTTTATAGTCAATTTTTAACAATTTTTATTAATTTGGTAAATTTTTGTAAATTTTTACAAAATATTTTTCTCTGTCACTAAAGGGCCAAGTTATTATAGATAGAGAAAATTATAAGCAGCAAGAATTTTCAGTAAAGTAAGATCTACAAACACATCACCATCACCAAAACACAATTTTGTCATGAATCCATCTGTGTCCTTTGTTTAATATGCACATAGACCAAGGTGAGCGACACAGGCTCTTAAGAGCCTCTAGTTTCTAATACTGGACTGTTTGACACTATAGATTGAAGGGGAATTAGCTGGCCTATTCATGTTCACCCATTTGACTCTAATTCTCATATTTGATTGAAATTATTGAAATTGTATTAAATAAAACGGGAAATCAACATCAAGTTTAGAAAACCTGTATTACTCCTTAACGATTTATTTCATGATGTTAGTTTATATTTTTTTTTGTTAATTTTATGTAACTTCTAAGTATTACCATCATAATTTTAAAAAAAAATCATATTAAACACTAAAATTTATGATTTAAAGTCATATTGTGCATTATAACTTTTATATAAACACTTGATAGTATGACTGAACCTTTTCATATTATGTAAATATGAAAACTTTAGAACTAAGCTTATTCCATGCAAACAATGATATTGTCAAAATTCAGTAGCGATTATACTTCACACGATCACATAGTGCCCCCACCACGGCCGACACTCGGCTAACCGAGAGATTGGTCGGTTAATCTATATTGAGTATGCGGCTATATCGGCGGTTGGTCTGTTAATCGGGTTGGCTAAAGTCTGTTAATCAGGTGTTATCGAGAAAATCATTGAAAGTTTAGCATGTTTCATTGTATAACTTTTTAAATATATTTTTATTATAAACATTATTCATGTCTAACAAAACAATTCAATATACTGAATCCAGTGGTGTAATTATTATTTTTCTAGCTTCGATGTACGATCTATAAAATGAAAAGGCGGGTTACTCATCAATAAATTTATACACATTTTACACACACAAAATGTACACAAAATGACACGTTGGTTGATTTTACTTGCATGCAATATTTTGAACATCGAAAAAACACAGGCATTATGTTTGTTAACCATATTGATATCTTTGTGTGAAAAATCTACACGAAAATCTGTATTTTGGTGACATAAATCAATCTTTATTTAAAACCTCGTCTGTTAATGGGTCGGATGTATAAAACCCGGTCTGTTAATTGGTCTGTTAAGAGTTATGAATGGCAATAATAATATAATTTTATTGCTATATGGGGTGTTATCGGATCAAATGGGTAGGCTCAAGACGAGCAGCTAAAATATACGGAAACAACACATGAGCAATGAAACATAAAATAAAAGATAGCAACACACGAACAACTAGTATCTCAATTGTTTGTAAAACAATTGAAAGGTCTTTCCTGTAAAAGTGATGTTTTCGTAATGTTCTTTGTACGACCTTTCGTTTGATATACAACAAGAATACCTTCTGAAACTTTTCGCTTTTTTACACTTAATGACCTCATCCGCCTATATTTTTGAGATCGGAAGTATGATATATGTAACACAGGGTAGATGAGCTTTCATTTGATATGCGACAACGCCAAAAAAAAGTTTGATTTTTGCACTTAATAACCCCATCCAAGCAATTTTTGGAGGTTGGGAATTTGATATTTCAAATGTACACATCATGACCTTTCATTTGATATACAACAACCCTATAGTAAAAGAAAATTTATTTTTTGCACTCAATGACCCCATCCAACCAATTTTTAGGGGACGTCAATTTGAAATTTGAAATGTACGCTTTATGTTCTTTCATTTGATATGCGACAACCTTACCATCTGAGAAATTTGAATTTTTGCACTAAATGACCCCACCCTTTCGCCTGGGATGAAAAAGAGGTTTAAAATTTTCATTTTTAAGTAGAGTTTGATGAGACCTTCAATTTGATATATCAGATGACCCCATTTAACAAAGTGCCAAAAATGATGCAATATCAACGATATAAATAGAAGTTATGAAATTTACAAAGTCAATGCAAAACATGAAAATTTCAAAATGATTTTTTGATGTTTTTTTCAATGGAATGTTTTTGGTATTTGGTCAAACGTATAACTATGTTAACCTCTTCAATTTCTGAAACATTTTAAGTGGTAAGCTTTTGTTGATTTAAAAATACATGCCGCCGCTCGCAAAATTTCAAACTGCATTATCTCTAAAACGACAATAGATATCTCAAATCTGTTAAATGGTAAATGATCTACAGTTAAAGGACAACATTATAGAAAAAGAATTGGGACAATTTCAAAGTTCACCAAGGTCACAATTAATCATCAAATATATGATGCAATACCAAACTTGAGAACCAGAAGTCGTAGAGACATGGGATTACCACCATTCAACTCAGGACCACTTAGCCTTTCAAATATCACAAGGTCAAGGTCATGGTATAATGTGAAGGTCAAGGTGAAATTTCATCATGACCTGACATTGACCTCAAATTGAAGGTCTTGAATTACTGATCATCTTTGCAGTTTATAGTAGATTGATATCTGTTACCTTTAAAACGATATACACAAAATACTATACTTTTAAGAATCATCCCGTTGTAACTTTTGAACAGACAGTCGGACATTTTTGGGCTTATTATATAAAATGTAGAGCTCGTCGAGAGGAACATTTTATACGCTGTATGTATGCAGCAAAGTCTTATCGTTTTCCTAATATGTAAGCTTGAAATTGCAGCGTAATTTTTTTTTGCACTCAGTGACCTTTGACCTTGACTGTATATTAAAGGTCACATGAATTAAAGATTATTGGTGAAGGTCCCAAGTCTCTACGACTTCTGGTTCTGGAAATACAATTTTTCTAAAATTATGTTCAATTTTTCAAGGGGAATAACTCCTTATAAGGGTTAACAACAAATGCTTGTACATGTTCATTAACATTGCCATTTGTTCCTGTACATGTTGCCGTTTTCAAATCGATTCTATCTCTTATACTTTTTGAGAAAAATGCAAAGGAAAGAAATTGTTTCAAGGGGATATAACTCTCATAGGGGACGATGAAATCCTATGCAGCCTCACATGGTAATTCATCATGATGAGATCTACCTATTGTCAAAATAAAGTCATGATATCTTTTAACACATTTTGGGGGGACCATGTTGAAAAGGTCTTTCCTCGCGGAGAGGAAAGACCTTAACTAGTATCTCAATTGTTTGTAAAACAATTGAAAGGTCTTTCCTGTAAAAGTGATGTTTTCGTAATGTTCTTTGTACGACCTTTCGTTTGATATACGACAAGCATACCTGCTGAAACTTTTCGCTTTTTACACTTAATGACCTCATCAGCCTACATTTTTGAGATCAGAAGTATGATATATGTAACAAAGGGTAGATGAGCTTTCATTTGATATGCGACAACGCCATGTTCTAGAAAGTTTGATTTTTGCACTTAATAACCCCATCCAACCAATTTTTGAAGGTTGGGAATTTGATATTTCAAATGTACACATCATGACCTTTTATTTGATATACAACAACCCTATCGTAAAAGAAAATTTATTTTTTGCACTCAATGACCCCATCCAACCCATTTTTGGGGGAGGTCAATTTGAAATTTGAAATGTACGCTTTATGTTCTTTCATTTGATATGCGACAACCTTATCATCTGAGAAATTTGATTTTTTTGCACTAAATGACCCCACCCTTCCACCTGGGATGAAAAAGAGGTTTAAAATTTTCGTTTTTAAGTAGAGTTTATTGAGACCTTCAATTTGATATATCAGATGACCCCATTTGACAAAGTGCCGAAAATGATGCAATATCAACGATATAAATAGAAGTTATGAAACTTGCAAAGTCAATGCAAAACATGAAAATTTCAAAATGATTTTTTGGTGGGTTTTTTTCAATGGAATGTTTTTGGTATTTGGTCAAACATATGACTATGTTAACCTCTTCAATTTCTTAAACATTTTAAGTGGTAAGCTGTTGTTGATTCAGAAATACATGCCGCAGCTCGCAAAATTTCAAACTGCATTATCTCTAAAACGACAATAGATATCTCAAATCTGTTAAATGGTAAATGATCTACAGTTAAAGGACAACATTATAGAAAAGAATTGGGACAATTTCAAAGTTCACCAAGGTCACAATTAATCATCAAATATATGATGCAATACCAAACTTGAGAACCGGAAGTCGTGGAGACATGGGACTACCACCATTCAACTCAGGACCACTTGACCTTTCAAATAGCACAAGGTCAAGGTCATAGTATACTGTGAAGGTCAAGGTGAAATTTCATCATGACCTGACATTGACCTCAAATTGAAGGTATTGAATTACTGATCATCTTTGCAGTTTATAGTAGGTTGATATATGTTACCTTTAAAAAGATATACACACAATACTATACTTTTGAGAATCATCCCGTTGTAACTTTTAAACAGACGGTTGGACATTTTTGGGCTTATTGTATAAAATGTAGAGCTCGTCAGGAGGAACAATTTACACGCTGTATGTATGCAGCAAAGTCTTATCGTTTTTCTAATATGTAAGCTTGAAATTGCAGCGTAATTTTTTTTTGCACTCGGTGACCTTTGACCTTGGGTGCATATTAAAGGTCACATGAATTAAAGATTATTGGTGAAGGTTCCAAGTCTCTATGACTTCTGGTTCTCGAAAAAGAACTTTAAAAAAAATATTCATAATTTTTAAAGGGAAATAACTCCTTATAAGGCTTAGTAACAAATGAATTGTTTATGTTTATAAACATTGCCATCTGTTCTTGTACATGCTGCCATTTTCAAATCGATTCTATCTCTAATACTTTTAAAGAAAAATACAAATAAAAGAAATTGCTTCAAGGGGATATAACTCTCAAAGGAGATGATGAAATCCTATGCAGCCTCATATGGTAATACATTATGATGATATCTACGTATTGTCTAAATAAGGTCATGATATCTTCAAAAACATTTAGGGGGGGCCACGTTGAAAAAAATCAATAAAAGGGAGATAACTTCTAAAGGGGATAATGAAATCCTACAAAAGTTCATCTGGTAAAAGTTCATGATGAGGTCTATCGATAATTCAAATTTGGTATTGATAACTCCAATAGAAGCGGTAGGAGGGCGTGCCAAACAAATGCTGGAAGGAAAAAAAAAAGAAAAATAAACATTAGAATTAAAAACTAGTATCTCAATTGTTTGTAAAACAATTGAAAGGTCTTTCCTGTAAAAGTGATGTTTTCGTAATGTTCTTTGTACGTCCTTTCGTTTGATATATGACAAGCATACCTTCTGAAACTTTTCGCTTTTTACACTTAATGACCTCATCCGCCTACATTTTTGAGATCGGAATTATGATATATGGAACAGAGTAGATGAGTTTTCATTTGATATGCGACAACACCATGTTCTAGAAAGTTTGATTTTTGCACTTAATTACCCTATCCAACTAATTTTTGGAGGTTGGGAATTTGATATTTCAAATGTACACATCATGACCTTTCATTTGATATACAACAACCCTACCTTAAAAGAACATTTATTTTTTTGCACTCAATGACCCCATCCAGCCCATTTTTGGGAGACGTCAGTTTGAAATTTGAAATGTACACTTTATGTTCTTTCATTTGATATGCGACAACCTTACCATCTGAGAAATTTGAATGTTTGCACTAAATGACCCCACCCGTCCCCCTGGGATGAAAAGGGGGTTTAAAATTTTCATTTTTAAGTAGAGTTTATTAAGAACTTCAATTTGATATATCAGATGACCCCATTTGACAAAGTGCAAATAATGATGCAATAACAACTATATAAATAGAAGTTATGAAACTTACAAAGTCAATGCAAAACTTGAAAATTTCAAATTGATTTTTTGGTGTTTTTTTCCATGGAATGTTTTTGGTATTTGGTCAAACATATAACTATGTCAACCTCTTCAATTTCTAAAACATTTTAAGTGTTAAGCTCTTGATGATTCAGAAATACATGCCTCCGCTCGCAAAACTTCAAACTGCATTATCTCTAAAACGACAATAGATATCTAAAATCTGTTAAATGATAAATGATCTACAGTTGAATGACAACATTATAGAAAAAGAATTGGGACAATTTCAAAGTTCACCAAGGTCACAATTAATCATCAAATATATGATGCAATACAAAACTTGAGAACCGGAAGTCGTAGAGACATGGGACTATCACCATTCAACTCAGGACCACTTGACCTTTCAAATATCACAAGGTCAAGGTCATAGTATAATGTGAAGGTCAAGGTGAAATTTCATCATGACCTGACATTGACCTCAAATTGAAGGTCTTGAATTACTGATCATCTTTGCAGTTTATAGTAGGTTGATATCTGTTACCTTTAAAAAGATATACACAAAATACTATACTTTTAAGAATCATCCCGTTGTAACTTTTGAACAGACGGTCGGACAATGATGGGCTTATAATATAAAATGTAGAGCTCGTCGAGAGGAACATTTTATACGCTGTATGTATGCAGCAAAGTCTCATCGTTTTCCTAATATGTAAGCTTGAAATTGCAGCGTAATTTTATTTTGCACTCGGTGACCTTTGACCTTGGGTGCATATTGAAGGTCACATGAATTAAAGATTATTGGTGAAGGTTCAAGGTCTCTATGACTTCCGGTTCTGAAAATAGAATTTTTCAAAAATTGTTTATAATTTTTAAAGGGAAATAACTCCTTATAAGGGTAAGTAACAAATTAGTTGTTTATGTTTATAAACATTGCCATCTGTTCTTGTACATGCTGTCATTTTCAATTACATTCTATCTCTAATACTTTTTGAGAAAAATGCAAATATAAAAAATTGCTACAAGGGGATATAACTCTCGAAGGGGATGACGAAATCCTATGCAGCCTCATGTGGTAATACATCATGATGATATCTACCTATTGTCCATATAAGGTCATGATATCTTTTAAAACATTTAAGGGGGGCCATGTTGAAGAAAATCAATAAAAGGGAGATAACTTCTGAAGTGGATGATGAAATCCTACAAAAGTTCATCTGGTAAAAGTTCATGATGAGGTCTATCGATGGTCCATACTTGGTCTCAATAACTTCAACAGAAACAAGAGGCGGGCATGTCAAAGAAATGTTGGAAGAAAAAAAAGAAAAAAAAAAAGAAAAAGAAAAAAAAACATTAGAAAAACAATAAGGTCTTTCCCATGTAGGGGAAAGACCTTAACAATAAGGTCTTTCCTCGGGAAGAGGAAAGACCTTAATTAACAATTTAGACAATGGAAATTGAAAATTGATAAAAATGGTTTCAAAAAGTGTTATATTAAAGTAATATTAATTTCGTCCAAGAATGGTAGCATATATCGTATGGATTCTGTTTACATAATGAATGACACCAATTTGTCATCTTCATTGGTAACCAGTATATAAATCAGAGATAAAAGTCGTAATGTAACTAAACATCAGTAAGTAAAATATATTGGGAGGCTAAAATATAAAGAATAGAGAAAGAATAATAAACATTTATTTCCCGTGCCTCGGGGAGATTTGTTCAATGACACGTGGGATAGTCTCAACCAATCAGATATTGATTAAACTATCAATGTGTATAAACAGTGGAATAATATACAATTATAGCCTTTGTATGAGGGCAATACAAGAATATATTGACCTGAAAGAAGTATATTGACTGAGGACTAAGTCCTAGGTCGAAATACTTCTTTGGGTCGATATATCCTGTATTGACCTCATACATAGGCTATAATTGTTATATTATTAAATTTCCAACCATATTTGTATCAAAATCGTCAGTTTGATTTTGTTTGAATTTTATAGATATCATATTGTCTCCTATACATTAACGACATATAAATAAACCGTGCAATATGCTTTTTGCTGTGTAATATGCATTTTGCTATCCGCCGTTTTTGATCACCTTCGAAAATATAGTTTAACATGTGACTATCCCTGAACGAATCAAATAAGTTAACATATACGAATTAATATACTGAGTGAGATAAATAAAATGTAGAGAAAAGTGACATAACAATTAAAAGAATACAGAAATAAACACCCCCCCCCCCCCCCAAATCGGGACCCTCATGGTATACACGAGAATCTGGATGGAGACGCAGAATATAGAATAGTAGATAAGGACAGTAGAGATTGATACATTGCTAAAAAAGAAAGAAAAATAATAATTGTTTAAGAATACAGACATGAAACATCCCTGGGTGTTGAAACAGTAACGGATTGCGATGTACTCATATTGGTGACGAATGCTAGAAGTTTACATGCGGACAACTGCAGTTCTCCTCTGCACTTATGTAGAAAGGAACTAAACGGAATAAAATGAATTAAAACTTAAGTTAACAAAATGTAGCTGCATTCGCTCCTTTCTATTTACTTCTTTAGAATATTTGAAAACAACATATGATTAAGTAATAGAAAAGAACCAATTGGGTGATGCTGACGAATTAGGGGTTAACGTCCAGTGACAAATATCATGTGCATATGAGAACGACAACACGTTATATGTACCCCTGTGTTGTATAAGAAAGACACTTTCAGTCGGATTTGAGAACGTGCTACTTTGAACAGATTCAAAAATTAAGGCTGATTGAAAACGTTGATATTAAATTCATGCATATTCCAGCGGCCAAACCATATCATGCTATATTGAAGTGACAATAAAATACAAAGAAAGTCAAAATAAAACTGCTCTTACTAGAACGATACTGTTGCACCGTATTGTCATTTTTTTTACTCAAGAACATCTCATTCTTTACTTTTTCAATGGGAAAATATAAATGTAGCAAAACTATTGTCGTGGCTAAATAACTCTTAACTGACACAATTTCAATTGTCCAACCCATTTACAGACTTTATTCCCATAATTTTCACTAAAACGTGGTATTATTCACGTTATATTACAATTATGAAATATTTACTAATGTCAATTTATTTTTTAGAACCAAAGTACTATTTTATGTCCTTTAAATGATATCTAAAATTGTTTGTTTTGCCTTTTTATATTAAAAAATTGCTATGCGTATAAGCATACATTATACATACTTGCGCGACGCCTTTTAGTTTTACTGAAAACTGCGCAGACTATGAAATGTTTTTACAGGTGGAAACTATTCTATGATAGATATCATTTTGTCAGACACTTTTCTTTTTTTGATTTGGTTCTTATAATATGCCAAAAATCTGTATATTTAATAGAGTTTAACATAAAATTGTGCGTTTTACTCTTAACAGACGTATAACCAACCCGATTAACAGACCAATCGCCCATATAGCCGCATACTCAATATAGATTAACCGACCAATCTATCGGTTAGCCGAGTGTCGGCCGTGCCCACTCTCGACTACAGAAGAGACTCGACAGAAAAATAGAAAATTTGAAAATTTACATGTAACTGTCTTGAGAGCAGAAATATCGTATCCCATTGTAGAATCTATACATAAAATATCTAATACTGCCGTAAGGTCAAAGCTCTGCAATAAATGAGGTCAGTAGCAGATAATAACAATATAGTTATCGATTATTTATATTATAGTAACCTACATTCTCCACGAACTGTGTGTAATTAGTTTCATTCATTTGTATCACAGTATCTTTACAGATAATTTTGGCCATTTTCTTTCGAATGTATATTTGAAATTCCATATTCACCAAGATGGATAAATACTTGATAAAATACGGATATCCCAACAAATGTCAAACTGTAATCACTGTAGTATGCAGATATAAATCGACATTCAGGAAAGCTAGGCCGTGACGTATATTCTTCCTTGAGGAAAGGAAGAAATTACAATCGTGAGTATTTTTATTTCCATGTTAGCAGAAAAATAAACATATATATACACACAAATATACAGAAGCGTCACAGAAGCGTATTAGCCCCACACATTTTTTTTTCTTCCTATGTTTGCGTTATAACGCAAACCTTGCCTTTGCGATCTAATGCAAACCTTTGCGTTATAACGCAAACCTTTGCGATTTAAGTAACGCAAACCTTTGCGATTTAAGTAACGCAAAGGTTTGCGTTATATAACGCAAATGTTTGCGTTATATCGCAAAGATTTGCGTTATAACGCAAAGGTTTGCGTTATTTCGCAAAGGTTTGCGTTATGTACAACGCAAACATAGGAAGAAAAATAAAAAAAAAAGTGTGGCGCTAATACGCTTCCGTACAAATATATATATATTCGAAATCATAAATCTTTGAAGGGGTATGAGCAACGAGATATAATAATTAAAATAAAATATGAATTATTTTGTTCAATCACTAATGAAATTTAAATAGTGAAATGATAATTCGCTTTTAGCAGCCAGTTCAGTTGAATTTTGTCAAAATAAACCATGAATTTTTCACTTGCAATGTATTAGTCGTGATCAACCACTAAAGGGAAAATAATGCTAACGTTGAAAGGGAATCCAAGGTGAACCATTTCGTTGACCTATTCGATCCAGAAAAACTCATTCTTTTCCCGGTAAAATTGATGATTAACTTATTTTTCAACCTACTACATGAAATCAAGCAGACCTAGAAAAGTCCAATAGCATGAAGTCGCTATCAATTTAGATCAATTTATATTTATGTTTATATTTATATCGGATTATATGACTGTCGGTAGTCTTCGGATGTCATCTCGATGGTTAATTCGCTGTCGTCTGTACTGAAATACACACGAGATGCTGATATATATATATATATAATCGAGTCCATACCATTGTAATTGTTTATTTCAGACTAATTGTAATTTAGTGAACGTTTTAGTATGTTAAAAATCAAATATGAGAATTTGAGCCAAATTGGTGAACATGGATTTGAAAGCTAATCTATTTTGGGGATTATTGAGAAAATGCAATATCCTCCTACTACTGCCTTTCTATCTCTTTAATTATGTCCCGTTTCGGTCTGCCATTTCTTGACTTCACAGTTTATGCTTCTATTGTAATGTAAAGATAAAAGACATTGATATCCATTTTTTTTTATCTTCAATGGAATTGTTGATTTGTGGGAAGTTAGCTTAAGTTTCAATTTTCGGCAGACTCCCAACATATGAATGACTTTGTGAGAGTTGGGTCTTAAAAACAAGACAACTTAGCCCTTAGTATTAAAAAAAATCCAAATTAGACAAAACACATTATAAATCGTGGACACATGTAATATTCCTTGGATGATTATAACAATCTGGGATCATTTGTTTGTGATTTCTTATATTTTTTCCCCTAAATATACACTTCGCAAACATTGGTCATCATATTTTATCTGTATATATGTCTTCTGTCACTATTTTCTTCCTTCTATTTCAGAAAAAAGAAAGATGAATGAACTACACATAAGCCGTCGTATTTATACTAAAGACAAACTTGACTCTTTGTTTGAAGTTCAAGAAACACCAAAAGAATCTCTCCTCACGAGATTGAGAAGGCAGTGCTTCTGTTCAAAAAGAAGAATGTGGAAGTTCTTTACTTCTTTCTTTCCAATCATTAAGATAGTGAAAGGCTACAAGAAGGACTATATATTGGGTGATTTAATAGCTGGTTTGACTGTCAGCTTCATGCATTTACCACAAGGATTGGCTTTCTCTGTTCTGGCCGGTTTACCAGCCGTGTTTGGACTTTACACTACATTCTTCCCCTTATTATTTTATACGTTCTTTGGAACATCACCATATGTAGCATTTGCAACAAATGCAGTGATTGCTTTAATCGTACAAAAGATTGTTTTGTCAGAAGCCGTTCTTTTCAAATCAGCTTTACCGGATTCAGCTTCTAACACCACCGTGTTTATAAACATGTCTGATATAAACAATAACTCGTTAAACTTTGTTATAAGTGAATATGATATAATTGCTAACAAGGCTTCCACTGCTATGACGGCATCATTACTGGTCGGAATAATACTAACAACCCTCGGTTTGCTGCGCCTCGGCTTTCTTTTGACATATATGTCAGAAAGTTTTATCGGAGGATTTACCACGGCTGCTGGTATCCATATTGTGTCCAGTCAGGTGCCGAAAATGTTTGGTATAGAGGTGTCCGCACACACTGGGGCTGGAAAGCTTGTGAAGATGTATATAGAATTATTCTCCAATCTAGAAAAGACTGTGGTTTCCGATGTTGTTATTACTGTGATATGTATAGCGGTAATACTTGTAGTGAAAGTTTGTGTTAATGATCGATTCAAAAAACGGATGAAGATTCCTATTCCAATTGATTTGATCGTAGTTGTGGTTTCTACGTTAATATCACATTTTGCAAAGTTTGAGGAAAATCTTGGTGTTGATGTCATTGGTGATATTCCTTCTGGATTCCGACCTCCGGCTGTCCCATCTTTAGATATAGCTCCAAGAATTCTAGTCGATTGCTTTGTCATGGCTATTCTTACTCTGATGCTGACTATATCATTGGCTAAATTAACCGCAAAAACTCACAATCAATGTATAAATGACGACCAGGAAATGGTGGCATACGGGTTAACTAATATTCTTTCGTCTTTCTTCTCTTGTTTCCCACAGTCGGCCACCCCAAGCAGAACAATGTTAGACAGTGATCTAGGTGCTGAGACAACTCTGAATTCTATACCGACAATTGTGTTCATGCTTCTTGTTATTTTATGGATCGGGCAATTATTTCATTCGTTACCGATGTCAGTATTAGCGGCAATGATAACTGTTGCTATGAAAAACTTGATTTTACAATTCGGTGATCTGCCAAAGATATGGCGAATAAACAAATTCGATTTTGTTATTTGGATAATTTCGTGCTTTGTCTCTGTGCTTGTAAATCTGGAATATGGTATAATCGCAGGAATAGCATTTTCTATAACTTCCGTCGTTATTCAGCATCAAGTGTCATCAGGTGTTCTGATTGGTCAAGCAGGAAATGAAAATGTGTTTTTAGATTTCGAGAAAAGGAAAAATGTACGAGACCATGAGAGCATTAAGATATTTCGGTTTCAAGCACCGTTATATTTTGCAAATGCAGGACAATTTAAAACACAAATAAACAGAAAAGTGATAGATCCAATGAAATTGAAAAAAATATCAAAGAACAAGACCGATGCTATGGAAATGGGAAATGGTCAATCTAATGAAAACAGCAAATTATCAGAAGATATTGAAAACGGTATAGACTCAAAAAAGCTGGTCCAAAGTACAATACATTATATCATTTTAGATTGCCAGATGATATCTCATATTGATCTCTCAGGAATAAGCATGCTTTCTCAGGTTATTAAGGAGTACAAATCTGTTGAAATTGAAATATTTTTAACAAACTGCTCATCACCGTTTCTCGATACTTTGACATCAGCAGGAGTTTTCGAGAATTTTCCATCAGAGTCTGTATTCTATGACATTTCAGATGCATTACACTTTATTCAAAAATCTAAAGAATCCGAGAGAGCGGAAGTATAGAAAAGTTTACATTTCCATTCATAGAAAGATTTAATAAAAACTTTCTAGTTGATATCATCCTCAAACACGTATGGGACATCCATCATCCCTTAATTATACGTTTGACGGTTAAACAAAATATAGTATACGTGTGAAAAACATTTTTCTCGTAAATTGTGCTAATAAAGTTATTGTACTGTGTACAAAGTTTCCACAGAAACAATCAAATTGAAGTCCTTTTGTATATTGGACGCGGAATTATATTTAAAAGACGTATTTCGCTATCTAATTTAAAGAACATGTTGTTCGTAAAGGCATTATATATTTTTAATAAAGTTTTGCATAAAATCGGAAGTTTTTAGTCCTAAAGCAGATACACAAAACACAACACAAAAATGTAAACACTGATATTTGAGCAGGTGCTCCTTCCCAAATCCCACCTTTTGTAATTTTTCTCCGATATCCCAACTTTTTACTAGATTCCATTTGTTTACCATTTATTTATAGTTCAAAAGCGTATCATACATATCCTTATAACTGTCACACCAATGACATGCCAAAATTCAAATGATCTTATTTGATAGATTTAAAAATCTTTTTAAAATTTAAAGCTACCATAAATAGAAAGAAAAAAAATGTATATTTTTGTCCTATCATTAATGAAAGTGAGATAATGAAGTAAAAATTCCCTTTAGCAACCAGTTTAGTTCAGTTTTGTCAAAATAAGCAAAGAAACATTGCTTATGAATTATTCACTTGCAAGTGTATAATTGGACCTCATTAAAACCTCAAGCATGTGAACTTCAATTTAACCTCTTAGTTAGAGATGGAATTTGCATGCACTAGGCGTGATCAGCTAGTAAAAGGAAAAGAATGTCAACATTAAAAGTTTAACAAGGGTAAACTATTTGATTGACTGATTCGATCTACAAAAACTTATTCTTATACAGATAATAAAATGCTTCGCCGAGCGCAGCCTGATACGACCGCAGAGGTCGAACCCTGAACAGTTGGTACAGGTTTGGATACAATATTCAAGCTTGATACTGTGAATTTGAAGTGTGATCAAATTTTTGACATAATATAGGTTTCTGGCACAAAATAAACGTGGTGAAAGATCTTCGAAATGGGTTGAAATATTTGTATTAATTTCAATTGAAGATTTCTTGCTATTGCGCAATACTGTGATATTGTTAAAAAAAAATGAATGGAAAAAAAAATGTAACACATCAACAAAATGGAACCACTGAATTACAGGCTCCTGACTTGGGACAGGCACATACAAACATAATGTGGCTGGGTTAAATATGTAATCGGGATCCCAACCCTCCCCCTAACCTGGGACAATGGACTGGTGTATCGGTACAACATAAGAACGGACTATAAAAATCAGTTGAAAAAGGATCAACTCATCAGATGGATACAATAGAAATACATCTAACAAGAACACAAAGTGGACGTGGCCGGGTACTTGTATATTCAAACAACAAAAAGACACCAAGTACTGATCTGAGAGTACTCGAAGTTAATGACAGCTATAGTTCAAAGCCACTAACAATTAATAAAAAATCATGCATTTAAGTATAAATTATCAATCTGTACACCATGTGCACATCCACATCCAATGGATTTAGTGTAAAGACGTCAGAAACAGTCAGAAAAAAACATGACCCTGTGAAATGCCAAAATATAAATATCGACAGATTGTAGATCCATAAATCTGTAAATGTATATAGCAATAATATTTAATTAGTTTTAATTTACTGATAACAAAATCAATATTAATACCAATAAAAACAATATTTAATGATCGAATTACAGTTTTGAATTAATTTAGAATCAGTTTATTTAAAGGATCGATAAGTTTACCAGGATCGTTTCTAAATTTCCAGGCACGGTAAACAACATTTCCGTAAAAATGATGATGTGGGTCCGTGTATATCTGCGTCCATTCGTTTTTCGTTTTGAAATATCAAAAACAAAAAACAAAAAACGAAAGTGTTTTCATTTTTCGTTTTTGATTTCATAAAAACCAAAATGAAAAACGAAAGTGTTTTCATTTTTCGTTTTTTGATTTCTTAAAAACCAAAACGAAAAACGAAAGTGTTTTCATTTTTCGTTTTTGATTTCTTGAAAACCAAAATGAAAAACAAAAGTGTTTTCGTTTTTCGTTTTTGATTTCACAAACAAAAAACGAAAAACAAAAGTATTTTCATTTTTCAATTTTGATTTCTCAAAAACTAAAATCGAAAAATGAAAGTGTTTTCATTTTTCATTTTTGATTTCACAAAAACAAAAAACGAAAAACGAAAGTGTATTTATGTTATCTTTCCAACACAGTTTAATTGTCATTCAAAAAATGACAATGTTGTCATTTGTCATTCATTTAAAGGTCGTTAAAGTATACATGCACAGCGGTTGTCAGATCAATACTACTTTAATCGAAGATAATGTCGACGGATGCAAAAGTCTTTATCAATCTAAACAATAAGGGTGCGTGATCTTTACTTTTAAGTTTGGAGAGGTTAATCTAAGATGATAATATTGTAGCGTAACTAGCCTCTTTTACAAATAAAGCAAACTATATATTGTTGGCGAGGGAAGGGCTCAAGGACTCCAGAAGAACTGGAAAAAATGATACAAAATCTTTCACACCCTTTCTTAATCTAAAGCGCAAGTTTTAATTTATCTATTTTATTATGTTCTGGTCTCGGAGCAAAATATATAGATACAGTGTAAGACTTTTAGTATTTACATGTATGAACAATATCAAAAGACATATGTAGGATGATGAAAAAAATAATGTAATCCACAAAGTCAAGTGTGTGGCTATTGTTAGTTTAAACATATTTATTAATAGTGGATTGGAAATTTTCTCACCGGAACTTATGTTTTTGTATAGTCCGATGCACTAATCTATGTTACTTTTGTATAATGAGGATCAATGGTCTAGTTCCTCGTTGAAGACCCTCCAGCTCCTTTCAAGATGAAGAACAGGCATAAAAGCCCTGTTCATTAATAATTTGTATTTTTTCTATATATTGTGTGCGATTTTGTCCCGTGTACATTTACTCCACATCTCTTTATTTTCTATTTTGGACCTGGACACGGATCATTGTAGTTTAGACCTCCAATGTTAAAGGTCATATGTTTTTTTTTAAATTATTCGATGCCGTGGGATTGGGATTTTTAGCTTTAATGTAAACCATGTCAGGTTTTTAACTTGTATTTACAGCAAAGATAGCCAGTTTTGTGTTCTGTAATATACTGTAACAGTTTAATTTTACTTGTCCGGTCGCATCGGAACTTCTCAAAACATCTTCCGAACAATATCTGGACGTCGGTTTCGTGGGCATGTACAATTGCTAAACCACACATGAACGTTCTTTAGTCTTCGTAGATCTCTTCCAACTTGAAGTCTTTTTGAGTCTACGACAAGCAGAATATGATATTTTATACCATTAAATATTGAAGCCATAGTCATGAAGATCGATTACTTGATTGATGTTCCGTTAACGTAGCCGCAGAACAAAAACGCGAGATCTACTTTTGAATATTTCTACAATTTTAAGTAGTTTTCCACTCACAAACACAATAATATTTTCAACATTTATTAAAATATTTTTTTTTTTACACTTTTACACTTTTATGTTGTTTTAAAATATCAATTTGACTTGAATTTGGGATCCCGCTAACATGTTTAACACCGCCACATTCAAAATGTATGTGCCTGTCCCAAGTCAGGAGCCTGTAATTCAGTGGTTGTCGTTTGTTTATGTGTTACATTTTTGTTTTTCGTTCAATTTTTGTGCATAAATAAGTTAGTTTTCTTGTTTGAATTGTTTTACATTGTCATTTCGGGGCCTTTTATATCTGACTATGCGGTATGGGCTTTGCTCATTGTTGAAGGCCGTACGATGACCTGTAGTTGATAATTTCTGTGTTATGTTGGTCTCTTGTGGAGAGTTGTCTCATTGACAATCATACCACATCTTCTTTATTATATTTATATGAGTATATTAAATAAACATGTATATACCAAGCTAAGTCAGTTTATATCTTGTTTTTCGTCTGACTATACAAAAGGCGAGGAGAGCTACTTGATAGATCAGGTTGACTGATAACCTGTCTATATAAAGTAATGGGACAATGCATGGCATGAAGTCATCACCAAATCACCGTATGCAATACTCAAAAAGACATCCAGAGCTTACCATAAAGTCATCAACTACCCACCAACAGGCCGTGAGCTTTGGTTGGCTCTTAACTCAAATCCAAGAGCACAGCAAAATGTCAAAATATTCTATTCAAACTGGGTAACCTGGGAGAAAAACATTGAAATTTTCCAAAGAAACACACACACCCCTCAACTTTTAATAAGGAGATTTGGTATTAATGCAAATGAGTCATCAACTATCCAACTAAGTTCAAATGTAGTGGATGTAAGCAATCATATATAGGCAACCATATAATCTTCAACAATGAGAAAAAACATACGGTATTGTCGGCTACAATAGTCCATGAATTGAAAAATATGAAACAGTTCAATTGAGAAAAATAACAGCCTATTTTAAAACAACATGAATTACGAAAAACACATATAAAAGACATCAACAAACGAAAACCATTGAACTACATGCTCCTGAGTTGGAGCAGGCACATGCAATATATTGTGGCGTTTAACATGCTTGTAAACAGCCGGGACAGTTTTGTTACAGCACATCATAAGAACAAACTATACAAATCAGTGGAAAAGGGCTTAACGTATAAGATCGATACAAAACAGAAGGAAAAAAAAGGTCTAACAAAAACACATACCGAATGTGGCAGGGTATTTTTACCTCGTTTTCAAACAATCAAAGTACTGAAGTACTGAACATCGAATGACTGCAAGTTCTTTTGGATTGTCACAAGCACTTGTCTCAGAAAAAAAATCACATCTCTATACTTGAAAGTGAAGTTAATGTACAGATATATTTTTTTGAAACTCAGTACACATTTTCTATATCATATGATCTTTTTAATTTCAATGCCAAATATAGAGTTCTGACCCTCAATTCCACGGTCCACTAGACATGGAAAATGATAGTGCGAGTGGGGCATTTATGTGGTATGGACACATTCTTATTCAAATCCTTTATTAAAGAAGTCAGTAAATTTACTACAGATAACACTACATTTGTAAATTAGACGAACTAATCTAATCAAAATGTATATCTCTAATTTCGTAATACTTAATATGTGTATGAGAAAATTTATATTAATAAGATTGTTGAACGAACGCGTTCAATCTTAGAATTTTATTCTTGTCAATTTTTCCGACCGAGCAGAGCGAGTCGAAAACAGTTAAATAGACGTCTTTCAAGCCAAAGTTAATATGTTTGCTATACACACATATGATTTTATTAAACTTGGTTATCAATTGTTAATCAAAAACAAAAATACAGTCCTAAATAATAAAAAATCATGAAATATTTGGTCTAGTAATAAAAAAAATCACACAAAAAACAGTAGTTGTCGTTTGTTGATGTCGTTCTCGCTTCTCGTTTTTTAGCTCACCTGGCCCGAAGTGTCAAGTGAGCTTTTCTTATATCTTGGCGTCCGTCGTCCGTCGTAGTAACTTTTACAAAAATCTTCTCCTCTGAAACTACTGAGCCAAATTCAACCAAACTTAGCCACCATCATCATTGGGATATCTAGTATAACAAATGTGTCCGGTGACCTTGCCAACTAACCAAGATGGTCGCCATGGATAAAAATAGAACATAGGAGTAAAATGAAGATTTTGGCTTATATCTCAGAAATCAAAGCATTAAGAGCAAATCTGACATGGGTAAAATTGTTTATTAGGTCATTATCTATCTGCCCTGAAATTTTCAGATGCATCAGACAACCTGTTGTTATGTTGCTGCCCCTGAATTGGTAATTTTAAGAAAATTTTGCAGCTTTTGGTTATTTTCTTGAATATTATTATAGATAGAGATAAACTGTAAACATAAATAATGTACAGCAAAGTAAGACCTACAAATAAGTCAACATGACGAAAATGGTCAATTGACCCCTTAAGGAGTAACTGCCCTTTATAGTCAATTTTTAACAATTTTCATAATTTTGTACATTTTTACAAAATATTTTCCACTGAAACTACTAGGCTAAGTTCATTATAGATAGAGATAATTGTAAGCATCAACAATGTTTTGTAGAGTAAGATCTACGAACACATCACCATCACCAAAAACACATAGACCAAGGTGAGCGACACAGGCTCTTCAGAGCCTAGTTATATATAGAGTTTAGACCTTTGGTTTTCCCGTTTGAATGGTTTTACACTAGTCATTTTGGAGGATCCTTATAACTTGCTATTCGGTGTGAGCCAAGGATTCGTGTTGAAGAGGGTACTTTAACCTATAATAGTTTCCTTCTACACACTGTGACTTGGATGGAGAGTTGTCTCATTGGCACTCATACCATGCACATCTTCTTATATCTATATATTCTTTCGATATTTTTGATTGGGGTCTGGAGCTGGCATGTCAGTTACTGCTAGTAGTTCTTTGTTAATTTATGAATCATATTCGTTTTGTGTAGTTTCTTTTGTTTACTATTTTGTCATCGGACTCGGATTTCTTTTAAACTAAGTTTCTCTGTGCATATTGTTGTGTGTTTGTTTATTCTACATGAGCTAGATAAAATTGTATAGCGGGAGGGTTGAGATCTAACAAAGCATGTTTAGCCCCGCCGTATTTTTGCGCCTGTCCCAAGACAGTAGACTCTGATCTTTGTTAGTTTTTTTATGTTCTTTTTTGTCTAAGTTAAGTGTGACGTCCATTTTCACATTACTAGTATATATTTTTATTTAGAGACCAGCTGAAGCCCGGATTTTCTCGTTGTGTTGAAGACTCATTGGTGGCCTTCGGCTGTGCTCTTTGGTTAGGCTGACTGTTGTTTCTTTGACACATTTTTTATTTCCATTCTCAATTTTATTGATTGATTGATTGATTGATTGATTGATTGATTCATTGATTGATTCATTCATTGATCATTTTACTACAAGCAAAAGTCATGATCATTTGAGAATCCTTTATTTGTATTGTAACTTGTTCATTTCACCAATGAAACTCGACATTAATGTTTGTCTTAATATTAAATTTCTTTGTAAACTCTAAAATTACCGTCTGATTATAATAAGACACGCAAGAATAAAAAAAAAAAATTGGCCTTCAATGTCTCAACCTTTTTTAATGTGAGTAACTTCATTGTTCACTTAGATTTCGATTTTGATATTGTTTTTGCAAGTTTCCATAATATATTTCCGGTAATTGTTCTGCATAAAACCCTTTGGGAAAGCACATTAACTAAATTTTCCAAACGTTTATTGGAACCTAATGATTTGGCAAGGTGTTGCAACCTGTAATGTTAAAAGGTTACAGCCGATTGCACTGAGTGTGTAGGCAAAGGTAGCCTATCCTTGGTTAGCTTGCTTGTATTATTAGGTTAGGTAAACCACCCTCCTTTAAGAGTAGACTAGTTCGACAAATAACCAATCAATCTGTCTGTAGGACTAGGCTCCTTCTACAGGAGGGTGGTATACCTTACCTAGTTACTTCATAGTTCAGCTAACAAACAAGCAATTCAAAGATATTACCTTTGTCTACACACTCAATGTAATCGGCTGTAATGAAAATGCGGAGTTTGTGAGACCAGGCTCAAGCAACCATTCGGTAGCAGTCAGTTTTCAAATATATAAAAACGAATATTGCATAAGACTCAAACGTACTTAAAATGTTTTTATTAATATATAACCACTATATCATCAGTTTTTAAAATATAATTCAACAGTCAAAGACACTTTTCAATGAATTTTAAAATTTCATTTCTGGTTTATTTAAGAATTGAATGCTTTTTTTTTTTTGTTACTTCATTGAGGTGTAAAGCGATGACCGAAATACATTTTGTATGAAAAGCGGAAGCGCTTCATTCTGAAAATGTACGCACGGTCAACGCTTTTACAACCCTATGAAGTTACAAAAAGAAGCATTCAATATTTATAATTACATGTTTTAGCTAGGATCATGAAAACACGATTTTTATCAAGTTTTTATTAAATTCACCTTTGCACTTTATTGTGGGACCTCGTGTCATCATGAATAATGATTTTCGTTGTGTAATGTAACATGAGATGTGCAGTTAGCCAATCAGAATAACGAATTATAATGAAACATACATCTTATGTTATTATTAGTGATATAAAGCCAAAATCAATCGCTTTCGATATATTACACAGCGTACTGCCCGCTTTACATTTTAAATAGTCAACACTTGGAGTGTTTATAGAATCGTAAACAATTATGATTTTTTTTAATGATGGCAAAATTGCACTATTGGGTGAAATAGCTTTCCTTATTATCGGCATCCTGTCAAATAGTTCATGAAAAGTAATAATAATTCTGCATTAAAAGAAAAGAAAGTTGCACTCGTGCTTTAACTTTTTTTTGCCACTCAAAACTGTTTTTACAAAACATTCTACCTCTGAACTAGTGGATTTCGCTTAAATATGACTGGACAAAAGGTTTATTTTTTGTATTCAAAGTATGGTGGGCAAGTAAATTATTTATTAGCTTAAAAAAAGATTGATCCGTGCTATAAATTAACTTGTAATTTTGATCAAGTAGGCCCTAGATCTCTAGCTTACGTTCTCACCTAGAGCAGATAAAAGTATTGCCGCAGAATTTTTTTATTAACTGTCTGGTAAGGGTTTTTGTAGAGTATACGACCTCAACTTTAGACCTACTTTAGAAAAAAAAAACTAAGCAGAACAACACTCTGGATTTTTCTACTGTAGACCCCAGCTACCCAGCTTCCCTTTGCACTTAGTGAGGACAATTTTTATTACATTTTCGGTAAGGATGGGGTTCGGTGTTCGACCCCAACTTTGGACCTATCTTTGAAAAAAAATAAGCTAAACAGCAACCTTGATTTTTTTCTCCAGCAGACATCAGCTACCAAGCTCCCCTTTACACATTGTTCGGACAGAAGTATTTCCGTAGACATTTGTTTATTAACTTTTATGTAATGATGGGGTAGGGTGGGTAACTGCGGTCCACTTGAAAAATTTTTACAGGGACTCCAATGTGGTGTGGTCTATGCAGAACAATTACCGGAAATCTATGGTAGTTTGCAAAATAATAGTCTTTTTTTATAATGTGATTATATATGTAAAATGTTGGTAAATAATGAAAGCATGCTTCTGAATTAATAGACATAGACATAAAGAGAAACCATATGATAACCAATAGCAATCTCCCAGAGACAAACTAACGTTTATTAAGGCAACTAGTATGATGGTCTGGATTCGGGGTTCTTAATTTCTGTATTCTGTGATATTTTATGCCATATTTCTCTATTCTTTATACTTTTTGACAATTATTCTCTTATCATTACATGTTAACACCATTATTCTAGGTATTTTATTTATTTCTTGGTCCGTTGTCTCTATTATTTATATTTTTTGTCCACTATTCCCAATTCCATAATCCCCCATCAACGACCTCTAGTTAATGTCACCTTATAGTCTTCACAAATAAGCAAAATTAATACCTTATAGGCTCCTAATGACAAACCAATTTAATATCCCAGTTTGAATTGTGAAATTGCGGAAATTTTGAAAATTAAATCAAGCAAAATACATTATCGTCCTCGTAGTTCGTAAAATACTGGCAGATGGATCTTGGTCATCAATTCTAATAATCTTGGATCGACCTTTCTAAACTTACAAGTAATAAAGTTCACGCATCCATATTGTTCCGATTGCTAAAGACTTTTGCATCCGTCGACATTATCTTCGATTAAAGTAGTATTGGTCTGACAACCGCTGTGCATGTATACTTTAACGACCTTTAAATGAATGACAAATGACAACATTGTCATTTTTTGAATGACAATTAAACTGTGTTGGAAAGATAACATAAATACACTTTCGTTTTTCGTTTTTTGTTTTTGTGAAATCAAAAATGAAAAATGAAAACACTTTCATTTTTCGATTTTAGTTTTTGAGAAATCAAAATTGAAAAATGAAAATACTTTTGTTTTTCGTTTTTTCTTTGTGAAATCAAAAACGAAAAACGAAAACACTTTTGTTTTTCATTTTGGTTTTTAAGAAATCAAAAACGAAAAATGAAAACACTTTCGTTTTTCGTTTTGGTTTTTAAGAAATCAAAAACGAAAAATGAAAACACTTTCGTTTTTCATTTTGGTTTTTTTGAAATCAAAAACGAAAAATGAAAACACTTTCGTTTTTTGTTTTTTGTTTTTGATATTTCAAAACGAAAAACGAATGGACGCAGATATACACGGACCGATGTGCTATCCCTTTTGAAATACGTTTTCTACAGGTACAACTAAACTTCAAAAGCAAATCTTTAGATCTTTGGAAGAATTTAGTAAAGGTTTTAAGTCATTTGTGGTAACGAAATCACTGGCGTAATAATTTACAATTAATACCAGGAACTTTCTATACTATCACCACCCAAAAAGGGGAAATTAACAATAGGGAACGAAAAAACGTCCCTTTTCTCATAAATCGTAGTGTGGAGTTTCGCATGTAAAACCGAAATATCTAAATCTAGGAAAGGACAGTTATTACCGTTTAAATTTGATTGATAGTCTGTTGATGTATCCTTGACAAAGAATAATGAAATTGCAAGAAACAAATACACATATTTCTTTGATTTTTTTTTAGATTGCTCAGGTAGTTTTGAGCTTCTTTTTTTTGTACAACAGAACAACTAGTAGTCATCTTCACTTCACTTCACACACAAACACATATATGTATATATATATATGACAAACAAATAAAAAAGCCATAGACATTGAAAACAATGCACATCTATTATATAGTCAGTCAGTCAGCCTACCTACGACGAACTGAAAAGTCTCCTAAGATTCAGTAGCCGTGTAGGTAAATTATGTGAAAATCAAGACTTGCATAAAAAATATACCAATATTAGAGACAATGGCGTCATTTTCCTCAGAGCTCTCAGTTCCTTGATTGAGAATGTCAGTCTTAATAAATACACAAAGACTTCATTATTTGAATTGTTATTTTATTACTATGCAAAACTTAACAAACAACAAACAGGTAATCAATATCTATTCTAAATCATTATTATTAGTATTTTCTTCTCCGTCATCCGATACTTCTCCGTCGTTTTCCTCTTGGATAGCCCCTAAATTATCAACAGTTGTCTGCTCTTCAGTAGGGTCATTACTATAGTTATCTGCAGTATCTATAAAATCACCGTCACCATGACCCGCCTCCTCGACATATGGATCCTCGAAGTGGTCCTGTGAAGCTTGTAAATCCTTGAATTCATCGAAAGCAGCCATTAGTCTGACAAGTGATTCATTCAGTGGTGTCATGAACAAAATAAGGCAGGCTGACATCAAAAAGCTGTTGAAGGCAACAAATAGCCCCTGAAATGCAAAGTTGAATTGACTTATGATTATGTGTGTGTTTCCAATCCCTTTATTTTCTTGAATGTTCTAACCTATAAGTAAATCGGTATTAACTGCGCTATCATTTGCATTAAAAAGAGTCCTAAAAGTCAAAAGTAAAGGGTTTCATTTAGTTCTGTGATATTAATGTTAACATGTGACTTGAAACAAAAGGAAACCATACATATTGATGAAACATAGATTGATTATCTTCTTAGCTTGTTTGGAAATTTCCCGTCTCTGATATCCACTTATTTATATACCATGACTAGTCTCCCTTTGTTATCCCCTCACACCATAATGGTTTAAGTGACCGTTACGGGATATATGTGTCACATATGACCACGAAAATGTTCCATGTATGTAGCCACATTGCCCTCCTTTTCTCTACGATCGTGGCATCAATGAATACTACTTATCTTGAATATTAACTTTATATGACTGATGAGCAACACGACGGCTTTATACATGTCGTGCAGGAACAACTTGCATCTTTTGCATCTGAGTAAACCATCAATTTTGGATGATTCGTGTTGCTTGCTCAGTTGTTCAGTGTAGCGTTGTGTGTACTGTTGTTAAGCTGTTTTGTCATTTTTTTTTGGCCACGGTGTTGTCTGGTTTTTTTCGACTTATGGTTTTTGCGGGTTTTTTTATAGCACCCTTGGTATAGTCTTCTATCCTTTTGTGAATAGGTTTGTTAACGACACTTGTTTCCTTATCAAAATAATGATTCATGGTAAGACTGTAGTAAAGGGGCACGATTTAGGTAGCAACAAACAGTTTAGGGGGGGGGGATTGACACTCCTAATGCATTTTCTCGATGCGAATAGGTTGATTAGTGACATGGGCAAAACCAAATTAGCAAAAAGAGTTTCTATAGTCAAATTCCACAGGCACATGTCTCAGAAAAAAAATTATTCCTGTATACCTTTATATAACTCAGTGTTATATAAAGGTATACAAGAAAAAAAATTCTGAGACGAGTGCCTGTGTCCAATTCCCCGAAGATGAGACCGTAACAGAGTGAGAGGGTTGAAACCTTTGATACGAAGTGTAATTTTTCAGTCTAACTGACAAGAGTAATTTGTAATTACTGAACGACAAAAGTAAAAAATCTGCAATATCGAACTTTACCTCCATTTTAGAGTACCTTCCGTGCATCTTAATTTTGAAAGTTTGGTTACAGAGAAGTAGATGAAAATGTGAAAGTGTAATGATAAGGACGACGGACGTCAGGATGTGACAATAGCTCGTCTGGCCTGAAAGCCCAGGAAGGCTAACACTATCACTATCGCAACGTTACAAATCTTATTTTAATTATTATTTACCTCCCACATCCGTGAAAACAGCATTCTAGATAGGAAATATCCCATCCAACCTATAACCATTGGTCCAAACAAAATCATGAGGTCGCGAATTATCTCCCATAACAAAGAGATCTCCCTCTGCAAATGTTCGACCTGAAAATAAAAACAAATCACTCATTCCATAATTTACTATTTTCACAGTCTTTAAACTTTCTGCAATTAATTGGTTTTCAAAAGTTATTGATTTAGGTGTAAATATCAGGGAATTGTTTTAACAAGACGGAAAGACATGATAGGAGAAATCAAGGTACTTGACAATGCTTTGCACTCTTAAACTTGCTCTGACTGAATGCTGGACCGTTTGTGTTGGCGTGTCTGCATTTTTGTTAGCTTGATTGCCTTGAGTTTTAAAATAATTCAAAATAAGATTATTTTTTTTTATAATCAATGAAAGTGAAATAGTGAAATAATAATTCACTTTTAGCAGCCAGTTTGGTTCATTTTTGTCATAATAAGCTATGAGAAAACCGCTGGTGAATTTTTTTTTTATCTTTAATACAAAAGAATTTAGATTTCAAAACATTTTACTGGTCATCTCGTGGTGTAAACATGCTAAGAAGTACTGTCCAGATCTTTATTGAGTTACCTGACGTTGAATTTGTTCTTGTGAAAACTTAAATTCTGCTTTGATCTTTTCTCCATAGTCTATAACGAGATAGCCTGAAAGATAAATTATATATATGTAAACGATAGCAAACTCCTCCATTCAAATGTATAAAAAATCAGAGATGTCGTAATTCACGTGCTCCGTCAAAAAGAATTATGAAATTATTGGTTTATTATAAGAATGAAAAATCATGGGAATACGTCCAGTCACATATATTACATACAATGTTGAGATCTCAGTCCCTGTATGTGTGTTGATTAACTTATTATCACTAGGGAAAACTAAATATTCATGAAAAAATAGAATTTCAAGATTTTTAGGCAGGCGTCATAATGTTTGCTAAACGAGGGGGAAGGGGGCCAGGACCGGTGTGCCATATTTTTCTCAGTTATGTAGTATATAATTATTATCAGTCGGAGTCCCAGAGAGAACATATATTTACATAAGGCGTGTTTTATTTTCTTTCAACATGTTTGAGGTTGAATTCAACCAATAACCAGGTTAAGAGTAAAACTTAAAACATGTTTTTCAACACAAAATAAAACGGATTAACCAAAAAACCTTAAACAAACGCATAACTTTATAACAGATACTGGCAGCTTTGCAACAAAATAGAAATGTGTATTAAAGAAGACAACAAATTAAATTTCTTATTTAATAATAAATGTAATCCGTTTTTAGGAAAAAGAACATGCTTCTAGTTCTACATCTTCCAATCATGAATGTTTTTATATTCGCACTAGATGAAAAAGTTGAACAAGAAAACCTGCATATATATTACACCAACAGCTTATCATGAAAACGTGATTACCTTTGACAGTGTATGTAAAGTGCGGATCCTAAAATATCATTTTGACTGTATATGCCATAAATGTCTAATGTAGAATGATAAATAAACAGACGAACTTTTTTTAATTTTTGAAGAAAATGAAGAAAATTAGTTAAAATGTATATGTTCAGAAATTACATAATACTAATAAAACAAAGTAAGAGATGCGAGCGGGGTTTTATCGCGCATAAAGCCATCAAGCTGTGAAATATATACCAAAATAAGTGAATATTTAGGACATTTCACGAACAGATCGTGCAGGTGCTTTATAACTAACAGGTAAGATGTTGTTGCAGTAAAAAATATTCATTTTAATACAATTAATAAAGTTGTATAACGTAGAATATGTTTTGTCATTCAGTTTCTTCATATTTAACTAAATTCCACCATGATGATTTCGTAATGCTAGTCATGTTTACTGTCGAATAATGATACTATTCTTTCATTTTCACTGTGGAGCGAATCATTAGTATTGTATATGCGGTGCATTTTCACTGTATAATTATTAATTTTTTTTTATCTATTACAGCTCTGTGGCACCGTTAAAGTCCACAATTCCTCTAAAGTCCACAACACCGCTAAAGTCCACAACAATTTTCCGCTAAAGTCCACAACGCCGCTAAAGTCCACAAAATTTCCGCTAAAGTCCACAAAATGACCTCCGCTAAAGTCCACAAGAAAACACCGTTAAAGTCCACAACAACAAGTTCCGCTATAGTCCACAAAAAAGCACCGTTAAAGTCCAAACATTTTTTTTTCATTATCAAAAGAAAATTTTCTGTTTTTTACACCCGATATTATAGATCTAATTAAAAGCACGGACTTTTGTTCTTAGAAAGTATTTCTTGTCAGCATAAATTCTATTTTGATGAATGAAAAAATTATAGTATTTGCTTTATCGATTTTTATGCGATTTTCTATCAATCAAACAGACAACATTTCTGAAAAGTTATCTAACTATTATACTCTTTTTATTCTTTAGTAAATATTTGTTCATCCACAAGAAACTCCAACATAGCGTTCTCTTTATGTATATGCTGGAGACATAATTTGGAGCCTATATTTGATATTTAAATTTCCTTTGCAAATATCTATAAAACATAAGTAAGATTTCCATTCAGTGTCTGTTAGGTTCCACAGCAGTCAAAACGGTCCGTAAATCTCAAAAATAGACTTGGATCCATCATGTTCTTTTTTGAAATCAAAATAAAGATAAAGAATACCACACATTCATGCATTTTGTGGTGCTCAGCAGATTTCCATCACTCTTTGGTTTGCATATAAAAAAGAAGATATGGTATGATTGCCAATGAGACAACTGTCCACAAGAGACCAAAATGACACAGACATTATAAACAACTGTTTGTTTTGTTTTCAAAAAGGAAAATGAATTTGTTTCAGAATGAAAGATGAATTGAATAAATTATACGCGGATGTGGTTCTGTATTGTGTATTATCCATGATGAGTACAAGTATAAGGTTTTTTTTTCTACAATGCTACATGTATATATATATATATCTGTTCCAGACAATATGAGTGTATCTGATTTGAACCCTTACGCGTACAATGTGGACCATATACGTATACCTAAACGTATACTCGTACCGTATGAGTATACTCGTATGGTTTAGTATGAGGTCGACCATACATGTGCATTTGTCAAATTTATCAAGAGTCAGAAAATGAAATAAAAACTTTAACCAAATAAACTAGTCTCTAAAGAGCCTGTGTCGCTCACCTGTATTTACTGATCCTTTGGAAATCATGTAAAATAAGGTAAAAATCATAATTTATAGTATAAGATATCATTTATATTTAGATACTATAATAATATCTAAGATAATAGCAAAGAACTCAGGGACAGCAACCCAACAACTGGTTGTCTGAAAATTTCAGGGCAGATATATCTAAATCTAATGTACATTTTTGCCACCGTCAGATTTGCTCTAAATGCTTCAGTTTCAGAGATATAAACCAAAAACTGATTTTACCCTATGTACTATTTTTAGCCATGTCTGCCATCTTCGTTCGCGGGCAGGGTCATCGGACACATTTTTTAAACTATATACTCTTATGATGATTGTGGATAAGTTTAGTTACACTTTGTTTAAGTAATTTCAGAGGAGAAGATTTTTGTAAAAGTTAACGACGACAACGACGACGCCGGACGACGCCGAACGCAAAGTGATGAGAAAAGCTCACTTGGCCCTTCGGGCCAGGTGAGCTAAAAAGTGACGCTACAATTTTTAGTATGAAATTAAGTTCAAATGCTCAAATTGCAATTGAAGTTATGAAAGTACATACATGTATATTTTGGAAGATAAGTTTTTAGAACATTTAGGAACGTTGTACTTCAAATACCGATAAGCCAGTAAAGTAAAATGGTCAGAAGTATTTGTCACCTATAATTAGTTGTTATATATATCATGAAATCTACGGATATTTTTCATAACAAATATTTAGGAACTATTTCATGTAAGATTTTAATCAAAAATTAGTACCAATAGAAGCAGACCTCTCATAGGTTTATTTGTTTATTTGGTAATTTATCTATTTTGAAGCGTTTATTCTCAATTTCTGATGATATAACACAAAGTTTATATCTTATCCAAAAATTTGATAAAACAAAACTAACCGAAGAAAAGTATGACCAAATAAAAAAAAACTTCCCGACGTATTTGTGTGTTGAGAAATCCAGAACTAATAAAAATAAGTGTCTATGAGCATTGGAGGGTGTGAATATAGGATAAAGACAGGATGTGGATATAGAATAAAGGCGATAGGAACGTTCATCTCGCATTGAGCTCGAACACCAACAATTGTTGAACTATCCTATAGTCATATTGATTGATAAAATGTACGTCACATCAAAGTTCACGGTATCGCTTTCAGAGTTAATTTCGTTTTTTTATTCTCTTTTAAAGATACTTTTTTTAGTATTTTGAAAAGGCTGAATGGAAGACTAGTTTGCAGTTTTAAGCTGAATCTTTTACGAATTATATAATATCAAAGAATGTTTCTGTTCTTTTCAATACAATTTTATTGGTTTGATACTGTAGAACAGATTTAGCGTTTTGTGAGTTTATAGAAATTAATCTTGTGAGTAATTTTACATGTGATTAAAACACTTTACCAAGATAAACAACTAGTGTATGTATATTTTCTTAAGCCCCATTTATGGGCATTGGTTTTTCCTTTTGAATGGTTTTACACTTGTAATTGTTGGGGACTTTGATAGCTGGCTGTTCCGTGTGAGCCAAGGTTCCGTGTTGAAGGCCGTACCTTGACCTATAATGGTCTTTTATAAATTTTAACTTGGATAGAGAGTTGTCTTATTGGCACTGTGACTCATACCACATCTTCCTATATCGATCAAATTAGGTTTTGTTGTGACATTTTGGTAGAAACCCATTCAACGCATCGATATCTGATACTAATCGATAAAAATATAACTTAAAGCATAGAATATTTTCTTTTTTATTTGGAATTTATCATACTGGCTTCATTTTTCCGTTCTGAAAAATCATAACAGAAATTAATAACGTTAAACGTTGGTTAAAAGTTTTGCGACAGGAGACCTTTGGGAATTCATAAACTTAGTATTTTTTTTGTTTAATGATATAATCAAGATTGTTGCATGCCGTTCAAATGTTATATAGATTAGGAGGCACATTTGCTTTGTACATTAATTATGTCAAAAAGTGATTATATATGCAAAGAATAAGAGAAAACAATTACTTGTTGAATGCAGTAATAATAAATAACGAATTTACAAACTTTTTAGAAATGATGTCCAAATTGGCCATCAAGATCAAAATTGATAAAACAAAATCATATACCGATACTAGTGTACTTTTTTCATGTATCAAACTGATAAAAAAAAAATACTACCGAGAAGAAAGGCCAATGCTTTGTATTGTACTAACGGGATAAAAATAACGAATAATATGTTTTTAACAATAAAAAAATTGGTGTGGACTTTAACGGTGCTTTTTTGTGGACTTTAGCGGAACTTGTTATTGTGGACTTTAACGGCGTTTTCTTGTGGACTTTAGCGGAGGTAATTTTGTGGACTTTAGCGGAAAGTTTGTGGACTTTAGCGGCGTTGTGGACTTTAGCGGAAATTTGTTGTGGACTTTAGCGGTGTTGTGGACTTTAGAGGAATTGTGGACTTTAACGGTGCCACACAGCTCATTTCTTTAAGCATGTAGAGCAAGACTTTAGTTGACTTGCTTGCTTTTTTTTATTGGATAATCATTATGATAACACCCAATTTAATTCAAATATTAAACATACAGGTTAAACTATGCCTATTCATATTGTTTAAAAATGTCAATCTTATTTACAAAGTTTGTATAAACAATTAAACAAACAAAGCAAGCAAGCCAACCAAAGTTTTGGTTTACATGCATTAGGAAATTAGCTGTAAAGCCTTAATTTAGCAGACTTGCTCAAACAATAGATAAAGTAAGAGAAAGATTTGATCTAGATCTTGATATAGATTGAACCTTTGTTTTCCCGTTTAAAAGGTTTTACACTGGAGCCGTTTATAACTTGCTGTTCGGTGTGAGCCAAGACTCCATGTTGAAGACCGTATTTTGACGTATAATGGTCTACTTTTATAAATTGTGACTCGGATGGAGAGTTGTCTCATTGTCACATACATGTACGACATCTATATATGGCTCAAAAACGAAACGAGACGGGATAAAAAGGGATAAAAATATCCACGCTACTTTTTAAATATATATTTATAATGGGCTTAATATGAGTCAGAATAGAGTAAAATAGTGGGTCGCATTTGGGTATAAGCGTGACGCCGGATTGCCGATTTTTTGCAAGCGTGACAGGTTAAAGTCAAATGATTGTGTCGTGAAAAACAAGAAATGATGTCTAGCGGGACACGGATAATTACAAAAAATGAGAACTGCATAGTAACTATGCAGTTCTCATTTTTTGTAATTATCCGTGTCCCGATTAGTATAAGCGGGATACGGGAATCTGACAAAACAATAAGCGGAATACGGGAATCTGCCAAAACAGTAATTAAGCGGGATCCGGGATCAGAACCCCCCAATGAGACCCCAGAATAAGATATTTTTGTATATTCATCCTATTGTTACAGTCATGCCTTCAATAACAAATGTATTCGATGCATGCATTTTTTTTATATTTTTGGTCCCTTTTTCAATTTTGTGGGGTCCAAATTTATAGACAAAAGTCCTTTAATATAGATATTTGGGATTCGTTGACATGCTGAATCTAACCGTGTATCTAGTTTGGGGATTTTTTGCCTAGTTTCTGAAATAGCCCACATAGAGTTCCAAAGGGTCTAAAATCAACAAAAATGAATTGTAGCATGCATTTTGTGTACAATAACCCAAATGTGTATGGTTTTACCTCTGCGGTAGTATCCATTCGCGGATCTAGAATTTTTCATTTTGAGAATCGCTTTTGTTACAAGTTTGAAAAGCTATATATTTGATGAAGAATGAATGAGGAGTTTATATTTCAATTTGAAAATACATGTATCATAATTCCTAAAGTCATCAACTAAGTTTTTTTCATTTGTTGCAAGTGCATTTATCACACAATTCTACAATAAAAATTCCTCGCATCTTTGAAAATTCTACATTAATAATGACTGCACTAACAGTGATAATTCATCGCATCTATAGTTAAAATGGATCGCTTTCAATAATCGATATGCTTTATTATGATGCTTTTATAACACTTATTTGAACTTTAATGCTATGTTTGTATATTATAAAGACATATCACAATGAAAATATGTTAAAACTTTCCTTCAAATCACTTAACTTGATATTTTCAAAACGTAAACAAATACAGTTTTCCCATGATCCTTTATTCTACAATAGACATACCCGCATATAACAGTAAAAATGAACTAGCTGGATTCGCACTTTATATACACTGTTTGATATATTCATGTACAAATTTCAAGACATATTTTCAACAAAATAGCAGAACGATTGCGCGATTTTCATGGGATTTTTTTGCATAGGAATCCGAATCAGGCCCCAAATTAATGTCGTGGTAAATCAGCTATTTCTGTAGAATAGCAAGCTCTGGTGGCATTGTGGTTCACAATGTTGTTACCCGGCCGTGTCTGTTATTTATAGAATGTAGGACAAACTGACCGTATTCCACTAACTTTTTAAACATAATAAAATTGGGAATGGAAATGGGGAATAGATCAAGGAGACAACAACCCGTCCAAAGAGCAGAAAACAGCTGAAGACCACCAATTTTTCTTCAACGCAGCGAGAAAATCTCGATCTCGGAGGCGGTTCTCAGCTGGCCCATAAATAAAAATATGTACTAGTTCAATGAAAATGGACGCCATACTTAACTCCAAAACATATAAATGAACTAAAATCAAAAACATACAAGACTAACAAAGGCCAGAGGCGAGTTGGGACAGGAGCAAAAATTCGACGGGGTAAAAAAAAATGTGAGATCTCAACCCTCCCCTTTACCTTGACCAATGTAGAATAAAGAAATGCACAGCAAAACGCACAGTAAAACTAAAACTAAAAGATGTCAGAGTCTGATGTCAGAACAGGCAACATAAGAAACTATAAGCAAAGTGAAAATGATACATAAATTAACAAAGGACGACTAGCCGTTACTGTCATCACAGCTCCAGATCTTAATTAGTATGTTCCCAAATTATATATCTCTTGTTGCAACAACACTAAAAATTTTGCCATTAAACTTTTTTTCCTCCAAATTTCCAACTTTTTATAAGATTATTTTTTTTGTAATTTGTCTTAGACTATTTATAAGGTGCAAGTACTTGAAAATTTAACACAAGTTGAATGGGATTCATTTATTTAAATATTAAAGTCAAAAATTGAGATTTTGATCTGCATGACATGTATACTACCGTACGCAAGACCATATAAATATGCAAATATCAATGCTGTTATTATTAAAAAATTGTGATTTCTGTCGTTAATATATTTTCAAATGACAGTCAATAAAATCTTATGAACGAATGGAAAACAACTAGCATATTCCTTGACTTTGTACAGCAGTGGCAGATCCAGAACTTTTCATAAGGGGGGACCCGCTGACTGACCTAAAACGGGGGCTCCAGTCATGCTTCAGTGATTCCCTATAGCTATTTAATCAACCAAATTTTTCCCATGAAAGGGGGGTCCAGCCCTTGTTGACCTATTAATGGTTAACTTTTATAAATTGTGACTTGGATGGAGAGTTGTCTCATTGGCACTCGTACCACATCTTCTTATATACATCATGTACATAGACAGGTTAAGGTGAGTTATTGTATATAGTCATGATAAGACCGGTTAAAAGGGGCTCTGAAGAGTCAAGGATTTAGAAATAATGGTTAAAACTGCATGTCATATAACACAGAAAAGTCTATTCTTTGAGGCATTCTTCTTTAACTTAAAATACAATATTGAAATCTTCCTGAAGTAAGTGATATTTCATGAATAAATAAACCGGTCATACCAGATATAGATATGAACATATAGACTTCAGTTAAACATTTCATTTTTTCTCCATTCTATATGTTAGAGCTCTTACTTTTATATGAAAAATGCTATTAAACACACAGAGAGAGAAAAATCGCCTGTAGGCTACCATCTTGAAAATCTCTAAACCGTCCTTGGAAGTACGGTTAAAGGTTACATTAACCAAAAAAACCAATTGGTTAAGAACAAAAAATAATAAAACATTTAACCAATAACCAAACATGAACCAGGTTAATGGTTAAAGAAAATAAAACACGCCTATAATGAAATGCACTTTCTTTGTTCCTATAATTATAGAAGTCCACGATTATTCTCAAATTATTCAAACACACCTAATCTAATACAAATATTCAAATAATTTTTTGTAAGTTAGTTTGTAACGGAGATGCTGAAATTATGTCTCTTGTCAAGAATATTGGATGACGCAAAATGAAATATATCATTTTTGCAAGTGCGGAATAATCGGAATTGAATATTTAAATAAAAGTATATTGTGAAAATTGTATAGACGTTTCTTCAACTTACTAGATATTTTGTATAAGATTTTGACATCCTTATGGAGGAATTATACCTACTAAGATGTACTTGTGAAAAGAATATGTTTGTAAAAGACACGTTTGGTATTGGGTCTGAATTAGACGAAGAGGAATTGAAATAGCTCCTCACTATTTGACTGTTATGGTTTGGCTTCATCATACATGTATAAATCTTATTTAGAATATTAAAGTATCTGAATGTCTGATTTGGTCTCATTTGCCAGAGCTCAGACCAAATAGAAAGAACTTTTATCCGGGTGAGCAGGACACGCTTAATCAACACGAGGGGGTGGTGACGCATAGCCACCCGACCCTCTTGTTTCATGTTATTCAATCTGTTCGCTTATTCATATTAAATGTTGCAAAAATACTAAGTTGCAAGTATTCCAATGGAAGTGACAATGAAGGATAATTCAATATGTACCGATCCGAAAATTGTTTTAGATAAATGGAAATGTGATTTTTTAAATATGTTAAATTCTGGAAATTTATATGAAGCTACGGAAAAAGATGTTAACAGTTGCATAATAACCGATGGTATTCTTGATAGTGAAATAACCAATGAAGAAGTTCTCAATATTTTAAAATTGTCAAAAGCGGGTAAATCTCCTGGTTGTGATGAAATTCCGATGGAGATGTATAAAAATCAGACAGCTATAAGCGCCCTTACTCAAGTGTTCAACATTTGTTACAATACAGGAATGATACCGGAGCTATGGAGTAGAGGAATAATCACCCCGATACCGAAGAGTTCGACTTCCGACCCTCGAGACCCGATGTCTAACAGAGGAATAACATTGGCGCCAACCTCATATAAGCTGTATTGCGGAGTACTGAATTCAAGATTAACTGTAAAGCTTGATGAACTAAATTTTAAACATGATGAACAAAATGGTTTTAGATCTAATCGCAGTACTATAGATCATTTGTCAACAATTACAAGTATTAATGGGAATTTAACCCAATGGTTTGATGTTCAATGTGGTTTAAAACAAGGGTGTGTGTTATCGCCCATTTTATTCATTATTTTTATTAATAATTTAGTAAATGAGGTTAAAAGTTTAAATGTTGGTATTCCGATAGGGAGGAGAAAATATGTATTTTTCTCTATGCTGATGATATTGTTTTACTTGCTGAAAATGAATCAGACTTACAGATGCTCTTAGATGTTTTACATATGTGGTGTCATAAAAATGATATTAGTGTTAATTTGAGTAAATCTAAGATTATTCATTTTAGACCACCTTCATTTCCAAGGTCTATTTATACATTTATGCTGGGTAATGACAATTTTGAAATTGTAATACAATATACTTACCTTGGTTTACATCTTACAGAATTTTTAAATTGTGATTTAATGGCAAAAGTTATTGTCAAGTCGGCAAGTAGAGTTCTTGGCAAAATGTAAATCAAATTGTGGTTTTTGTTACTCTACTTATACAAAGCTTTTTGACACACTTGTATGGTCAGTCATCGATTATGGTGCTTCAATATGGGGAACAAGAGAATTATCTTGCATAAATGTCGTTAAAAACAGAGCGATGAGATTTTTTATGGGTGTAGGAAAGTATACACCAAACTTATCTGTATGGTGATATGGGCTGGATTCCATGCAATGTAAAGCAATGGACAGTCGTTTTTAGATTATGGTCCAGATTTCGTAAAATGGACAATGATAGATTGAACAAAAGAGTATTTATGTGGTCATATAATAAGTACGGAAATAAGCCAATTAAAAACTGGTGCTTCAGAGTAATGACTAAGTTTAAAGAGCATAATATTGAACCATATTGTAATTGTGATATAAAAATGTAATTAAGGATATAGAATGCTTAGCTATTGATTTATATAAAACTGAATGGCATAATAAGTTGGCTTCGAATGATATACATGCCAAACTACGTACTTATCTATACTATTAAACGAGAAGACCTCATTTTGTGTGTCGCTTCTCTTCCTTCCACGATTAAATAATCACCATGCCTCTGTGTTCTATAGGTGACATGCATAGTCGCATTTGTCATCCATTCTTATGATTATTCAGATTGAGTTATTTTTGGAGAAAAACGACAAAAAAGGAGTCCGGATATTGATTCCGTCATCAGACTGACTTTTAGTCATAGATAAGACTTCCGGTTTAAACAACCAATCGTATGATAGAAAACAAAAATCGAAAAATAAATAAGCCAATCAGAGCGTTCTCCATATCATGGTGTTTAGATCGCAAGAACCACAACTATTATACCTCCTTAGAGAGGACAATTATTTTACGCGTTTTATCTACATGTAAACTACGATTATGCTACTTTAATATATAGATCCTCTCTGTATTCTGTCTACTGTTTTCTTTGAAATGTTTACTATTTAAGGGGTCATACATGTACCAGTTGCCTATATATTAAAATAAGTAAAACATGTGGAAACAAGAATCAATGTGTCCATAGTACACAGATGCCACCTCGGCACTATATTTACTAAGTTTCGAGTTGATTGGACTTCAACTTCATCAAAAACTACCCCGACCAAAAACTTTAACCTGAAGCGGCACAGACGGACGGACGTCACGAACGAATGAACGAACGCACGGATGTACAGACTAGAAAACATAATGCACATAAATGGGGCATAACAATTTATTGTTGAATGTGAAAGTAGTGATTTGGCAAAAATGAAAGTACTAGGGTAGAGACTAGAGGGAGGCAGGACCTTTTTCGTGACTTCGGGATCGGGTGTTTTTATGCTCAGGATCTGGGGATTGATCAATACGGGATCCGGGAATATATTTTTCGATTTCGGTATTTCGGGATATGAATTTCTTTAAATTCTGCATCTCGGGATTTCATGTTTTTAAGACCGGGATTTCGAGATCAGGACCCCACCGACCTACCCTCAAATTAGCCTAAGTCGGTCTTAGTTATTTATATAAGATTCATATTCTACTTTTGGCATGTTAATAAGGCTCTCAAAAGAAAAAGCACTGATGGATCCGATTGTCCTAGAAGCATATTATGGTCTATATATAAGTAGTTACATTTATTTCATGTTTGAAGCGGTGCAAATTTTTTATTTAATTTGACTTTTACCAAAAGATGCATTGTAGAAAAGGAGAAGAATAGTTGTGATCTAAGGCCAGAAACGCGAAAATAGTTGAATTTAACAGAAAGGAAACAAATATCGAACTTTGGAAAAAGGGAGAGGGCTTTTGATACCTTTTCTGAAATTCTCATGATACATAATTATCTTTTACGAACATCATCCTACAACAGTTCACAAGCTGTATATGCCCGCGATTTCGTGGGTGTGTTCTAGTAAATTATTTAAAACAGAATTTAAGGTAGAAAATTACATTTGTAAAACTGTTGCAGGGAAATATAGAAGTGCTTTTGTAAAATTTCGCTGTGGTGTTGCGCCCCTAAAAATTGAAACAGGCCGGTATCAGAACTTACCTATTATATTAATGAAAGAATATATGTTTTAGTTGTATTGATACCATTAAAGATGTGAAACATGTAATTTTGAAATGTCCACTATATGCAGATTTTCGTGCTGTGTTGTTTAGTCATGCTCATTCTTTTTGTCATGATTTTATTAGTATGTCAGATGACGATAAATTTGTATTTTTATTTAGTGATGAAAATGTTTACTTTTATACTGCCAAAATCTGCTATGATATTTTACTGAAAAGAAAAGGTTAATAATATATATATATCTTAAAATTTGTATACTTTTAATATGTTTTATGTTTTATATTTTTATGTGTGTGTATATATAAATTTATCTTATTTATCTTATCTTATATATGTAAATGCCATTTTTTATAGTCTCTCATACCTCTTTTTAGAGTGGTTCTTGTTTTATATTGGAAATTGTAATATTATGTAAAAGTTTTATATTAAGAGGTGAGACTCAAATAAAATATTGTCTTGTCTATACTATATTATTTTCCTGTGAAATCAAAAACAGGAAAATAAAATTGGAACAAAAGGGTTTTAGTATCAACATCATTTGGACACCGGGGCACTCTGCTATAGAGGGAAATAAACAGGCTGACCGTCTAGCAAAAGCAGCGGCAAAAGAGGCAGATAATAGGGAGGAAATGTCTTCAATCACGACAAAACAAGACATCAAACAAGCGGCGAGAACATCAGTCATTAAAAAATGGAAGACACAATGGGAATCTAGTGAGGTTGGGAGAAGATTTTTTAATCATCACCCAGATGCATCAAAAAGAATCAAACTCGACTTCCCATCAAAAAAAACACTTCAATATACTAAACAGTCTCAGATCAGGATACTCCAAACTAAAGGGGTATCAACATTTCATTAACAGACATGTAGAAGAGGGGGGGCAAGGGAGGTCCCAATAACAGCAAAACAGCAAATTGATTTGGCTCATAACAGATAACAAGGAATTAAAATGGACAAAAACAGTTAACAGTAAATGAAATATTAAAATAATTCGGTCTTTGACAAATCAGTATTTCTTATTAAGGATATAATCCTTTGTAATGCATTCCATTTTCTATGACTATGTTTTTAGTATTAATTTATGTATCTAGAATGTGTTTAAATTACTACTCAATATATTATAATATTTTTTATACGCTCGTTTACGGAACGTATTATGGTATACTGTTGTCCGTCTGTTGTCAACATGTCGGACATTAACTCAAAAACTCTTTAACTAATTTGCTTTAAATTTGGGAAATTGTTTATATCTATTGATGTGAGCTCCCTTTTTGATTTTTTTTATAAATTTTAGATTTTAAGTTTCTGGGTAATGGATTTTTATTCAATAAAATTGGTGTTTTTTTTCTTCAGTTTTCTGATATTATCTCAAAAATGCTTTCACAAAGCAAGGAATTTTGGTGAATTGTTTATATCTATTAACATGAGGTAACTTTCAATTTTTATAAATTTTAGATTTTACGTTTCCGAGTTAATAGGTTTTATTAATTAAAAAGGGGGGATTTTCCAGTTTTCAGACATTAACACAAAAATGTTTTCAGCAGTTCTCATGAAACTTTGCTGAAATGTTTGTCTATTGTTGTAAACTCCCTTTCGATTTTTATTAATTTAAAATTTTATGTTATTGAGTTAAGGGATTTTATTCATTAGAAAAAGGTGGTATTTTCTAGTTTTCAAAAATAACTCAAAAATGCTTTCAGCAGTTCTCATGAAACGTTGGTGTATTGTTTATATATATATTGACTGAAGCTCCCTTGATTTGTTGCTAATAAAAAAAATGACCTAAAAGAGTTTGAATATTCTGACTTTTTCTAAATGACTATTTAATGAGGTGTGTGAATTTTTCTTAATAAGACTATGAGGCAAAGTGGTATATAAGGTAGAAAAATCAAAAGCACCAATTATAAGCATGCAATTTATCAAGTACCTCGAACGAATTTCGACACTCCAAAAGCAATTTATTCCACTATTTTCAAAGGCCTTATTTGAACTATTTCTTATCAGCTGAGGTTTTTGATTGTACCAAGTGTACTAGTAAGTAGAATACATAGTTTAGTAGGGAAACAATGGCTTTCAAGAAACGAAATAAATCTTTGTTTGTAATGAGTTATGTGCAGCTTCGGACCCAAGTACATGGTTGGAACTTTCATTGTACAATGCATTTGGTTCTGCTTTGAAAAGAATCACAGAGCTGAGTCTATGTACCATATAATATAAAAGGTTAAGTGGTTGTTAGGACCTAGTCCTTAATTGAGATCCTTGTCAGATATTCCTGGCCATATGTTTTCCTTTTTGTCATATTAAGAATTGTTTTAATTTAATATGTTCGTACGGGAAACAAGGAACATTATTACTATACTATATATAAAAATATTAATTTTCGCGAACCATTTAGGTCACGGAAACATTATTCTCATACAAAAAATAAGATAATTCTAAATACACATTCATAAAAAAATGGAATTTATTACAAAAGATAATCATAAGATATACTTGAATTGTCCTGGACCTGACTTCTGTGATGGGTATATGTTAATGGAATCCTTCTCTGAATACGGGACAAACATATTAGTAGTGGTAGACCTCAATGTCCAGTGATCTTCAATTTATACCGAATATTGACTGTCAAAAAAAATGCTAACATTCTAATTTTCAATAACAGTTAACAGCAAATACATTATCACAATAACAGATAACAAAAAAACTAAAAGCCCAATAACAGCTAACAAAGAATAAGACAATAACAGCTAACAGCAAATGTATTTTCAAAATAACAGATAACAAAGAATTAAATTGCCCCATAACAGCATAACAGTTAAACCCCTTGCCCCCCCTCGTAGAAGACAACAAATGTACTTGCGGAGAAATAGAATCTGTAGAACATTTTTTATTATCTTGTGACAATTACAGTTTGGATAGAGAAAAACTCCGCCAGTCAATATATTTCAAAACAGGAACACTTAATCTAGATCTAGAAGAATTACTTAACACAGAAGCCAGTGCAGACATACAATATGCAGTTGTTGTAATCGACTTGTCCGGATCTGATATCACCGAAACCGGACATTGACTTATAGTGCGACTGTCAACTTCCTGTGGTGAGTACTTTGATCATTGCAGAATAACCAGAGAGCTTGATGAAGACAGACGTCTAACCCTCAACTCGTATCTGCCATTTGCCATACACGTACTTGGATAACTCAAGGTAACCTTACTTATTATATAAGTTCTAGTAGCAAATACTATATTGGTGTCAGAAGTTTGTTTCAACTCACCTGGAGAATACCGGAAATGATTTTGTAGCGGCAAAATTTTTCTTTTTGAATTTTGAAACAATAAAAGATTCGAAATTGACGAAATATACGGATAATTTTCTAAGTGTTTAAAACAATTGTCAATAATCCTTTGTCAGTTTCACTGATTATTTATTGGGCAATTATTTAATCATTTTAGAAACTGAATTTTGATTGATACATTTTTCTTTGTCATTGTCAATGACAAAGAGATACAGGCAAGTGTCAGTGTTACTGAAACTTAACCTGTTAACAATTTAGTCAGTGTTACTGATTAATTATATAGCAAGACATTGTGTCTTATATTTATTTCATTTTATAAGAAATAGATTTATTCAATCATGACAGAACCAGTGAATATTAACACAGCTACATTTTTACAACTTAAGTCGTTAAAAGGCATTGGGGAGGCTAAAGCAAATGCCATACTAAGGGCAAGAGAAGAAAAAGGTACACTTACTGAAGACAACATCTTTGATATTACAGAAATTTCGAGTACTCTTTGGGCATCTTTATTAAAGGACAATCTAATAACTTTTAAAGCAGTTAAGCCATCGGGGGAAGATCTTGCGTCAACGGTAGCATTACTAAGGGATAAAATATCTAGTATTGAAAAGGATCGTTCTGACATGGTAGTTAGTTTTCAGTTACAGGCTGACCAGTTGAGAGAGAAGAACCTGGCCATATTGGAACAACAAAGGTTGCAGTATGAGCAAGAGCGGGATGAATATTTACAAAAGGTAAAACAAGAATTAAATCATTTTAGAGAAATGGTTGAAACTAAAGATAAGGAATTAGACCGGTATCATGAAAAAACAGAGAAAATGCAATCTCAAATAGAACAGCAAGAGTCTCTTGCTAGAATTCAAAAGGTAATAACTGACAGGGAATCTAAATCAGGAGTAAATTATAATTATAAACCCCCTTCAACTCCCGACAAATATGGTCCATCTGCTCCAAAGCTGGCTATTTTTGATGGCAAAAGTGACTGGCGACCATACTTTTTGCAGTTTTCTACCATAGCTGATAGATATAAATGGACTGATGAGCAAAGATTGTTCAAATTAATAGAACTTTTAAGAGATAGGGCTCTGAAGTACTACAGTAACAGGGTTAAATCATTACAGGCAAATTATAAACTGTTTTGTCAGAAATTTAATGAGAAATTTGGTAAAAAGGAATTACCCCATATTTTACGTAGATTATTACAGGATTTGAGGCAAGAAAATGAAGAGAATTTGAGAGATTTTGCAGAGAGGGCACAGGAGTTGGCGGTTGATGGGTATCCTGATACTCCAGAGAAGTTTGCTGAGACGCTGGCTACTGATGCATTTTTGAGAGGTTGTCTGGATAAAAGAGCTGCTTTAGTTGCCATGGACAAGAACCCAGAATCCTTAGATCAAGCAGTCCAATTTGTACGTAGTGCAGCAGCTAACCAAAAAGTTATTATGGGCGGTAAGAAGTCTGAAGTGAAAAGAGTTACATTTTCAGATACAGAAGATGTCCAAGAACAGGAAGAAGAAAAATTTGCTGTACGGGTTGTTGAGAAAGATGATGATAAAAAAGGGGTAAGTGCTAGTATTGAGAAAAGACTTAAGAAAACAGAAGATGATCTTGCAGAGACAAAAATTATTGTGAAAAAGATTCTCAATATAATTAACCAAAATCAGGGTCAAAACCAGAGGTCAAGAAGTACATATAGGTCTCCTACACCAGAAAGGTCAACAAGCCCATATAGGGGAACAGGCTGTTTTCAGTGTGGGAAAGAAGGACATTATGCCCGGGATTGTCCAAGCAGGATAATGTATCGAAATGGGTCGCCCATGCGTAGTAGAACTCCATCACCAAGTAGCAACACTTTAAACTATCAGGGATCAAGAAAGACGGCCAATTCTTGATCAGCTCGGGACATGGTGGCCAAATATGTACAGATGTAAAAAAAGAGGATATTGGTAATACAGTGAAAATTCAGGAACTATTTCTGTATAAACATAATTCAGATTCAAAAACATTGTACATAAACTTAATTCTTAATGGACAAAAAGTTTTAGCTGTTGTAGATAGTGCAGCTCAAGTTTCCGTGATCAGTATATCACTCCTTAAACAGTTGGGGCCAAAAGTAAAGATGAAGCAGCACATAATACTGAAAGGGGCTGGAAAGGGGTCTGAAATGGAAGCCAGATACACAGACGACCTTGACGTAACAGTTGGTAAACTCAAAGTCAAATGGAGGTTTGTGGCTGCAGAGATCACAGATAAGGTAATATTAGGTATTGATTTTTTGGAACATTTCAAGGCTATAATTGATCTAGGCAATTATACCGTACAGATAAATCAAGATCTTATACCTGCCATCTGTTTAGGTAATAAGGAGGGTAAAATTTCACATGTTTACAGAGTAACAGTGGGGAGGAAAACAGTTGTTCCACCTCAGTCAATGAAGGTATTAAAAATTGAGATTGATAGGACACCTAATTCTGATATTATTATACAGCCGAACTATGAACTAAAAGGTTTATTAACACCAAATGTTGTGCTGAAAATAGGTCAGGAGGTCTCAACCGTAGTACGTAATGGCTCCAATAAGTTTGTTACTTTGAAAGGAGGGTTGAAATTTGGAATTGGCACAGAAATAGAATGCACAATACCTTTGACAGATGTAAATGAACTTGACAGGTTTTCTGACAAGTCATTAAATAATTTCGAGCCATCTTTTGTAACACATCAAGCTGCAGAGGCTGACAGAGTATCTGATAGCCTGACAACTGGTTCAGAGACAAACGAAAACTCAAATATGGTTCCACCAGCACATACAATTTTATCCATTAAAGCTGATAATAACCACTCTCAAGTAAGTTCACAAAATCGTGATAAAAACATGTCTGACAGGGTCTCTGTCAAACAAGCTCTTTCAATTAAAGATATGAATGAACTTATTCCAAAACATATACAAGATCTGTATTCAAGGACCATTAAAGGTATGACACTGTCAGAAAGTAAGGACATAGCAGAATTATTGATTCAATTTCAGGACGTGTTTGCGAAAGGGGATATGGATTTGGGCCTATTTAAAGGGGAAATAAAACACCGTATCCACACAGGAGATGCTACTCCAGTAAAACATCGTCTGAGGCGGACTCCATTAAAGTTTGAAGGTGAGGAACAAAAACATTTACAAGATATGTTGGATAAAGGGGTTATTCAGCCATCAATATCAGATTGGGCAGCATGTCCTGTTCTAGTACGGAAAAAGGATGGCTCTATCAGGTACTGTCTAGACTATAGAGGGCTCAACAAGGCTACAACAAAAGATTTATTTCCGATAGCGAAAATAGAAACCTGTCTAGATACTTTGCGTGGAAGCCAATACATGAGTACGGTGGATATGGCTGCAGGTTATTGGCAGTTGGAAATAGACGAGAGAGACCGCTATAAGACCGCTTTTGTGACTAAGTATGGTTTGTTCGAGCACGTCAGACTGCCATTTGGTCTCTGTAACTCTCCAGCTACTTTTAGTAGAGTTGTTCAGTTAGTTTTGCAGGGTTTAACTTGGGAGGAGTGTTTGGCATATCTGGATGATGTCATCATTTTGGGTTATAGTTTTGAGGATCATTTACAGAAGCTGAGACATGTATTAGAACGATTCCAGCAGTATAATCTCAAGTTGAAACCATCAAAGTGTAATCTGTTCCAAAAAGAGGTAAAATTTTTAGGTAAGATTGTTAACAAGGAGGGAATCTCAATAGATCGTAAAAACATTGATACGGTACAGAAATGGCCAGTTCCAAAAAGTAAGAAAGAACTAGAATCATTTTTGGGATTTGCTAATTACCACAGGGAGCATGTGTCTCATTATGCTGCTCTGGCCGCACCTCTACATGTCCTTACAGGGGAAAAGAGTTTAAATGGGAATCAGAACATCAAGATGCCTTTAATAGCATTAAGAAGGCCTTAACTACACCACCTGTATTGGGATATCCTGATCCTAACTTTCCATTCATTTTGGATACTGATGCCTCTGAAAATACTATTGGAGCGGAATTGAGTCAAATTCAAAATGGCAAGTGTGTTACGGTAAGCTATGCGAGTAGGGTATTGACACCAGCTCAGAGAAAATATTGCACTACAAGGAAGGAACTTCTAGCAATAGTAGCCTTTACCAGACAATATCGTCATTATCTACTTGGTAACCAGTTCACTATACGCACAGACCATAACAGTTTGAAGTGGCTCATGAACTTCAAAAACATAGAGGGACAGTTAGCTCGCTGGCTAGAAGAGTTATCACAGTATAACCTGATCATCCAACACAGACCAGGTAAGAAACATTCAAATGCAGATGGGCTTTCCAGGATACCAAATCACCAAGACCTTTGCTCACACTACAGCTCAGAGATACCACTTAATTTGCTTCCTTGTGGAGGCTGTAAGTACTGCACTCGAGCAAGGAGCCAGTGGCAAATATTTGAAGAAGATGTTGACTTTGTGGTACCTTTGACAGCGAGATCTGTCAGCTGTACTTCACCAGTCGGCATTATAGGATTAACCATTAGGTCAATAAGGAATGTAACATCAGACAATAATGTTAGTATAATGGGAATGCCTACCAGTTATTCAAATGACGACTTGAGGCAATTGCAAAATCAGGATAAACACCTAAGTACTATTATTGCATGGCTAACACTGAATTATACTCCCTCTAAGCAGGAACTACAAATGCAGAGTCCAGGAGTTAGACATCTTTGGCAATGTAAGTCACAACTTAGATATCAAGACAGTATACTGTCTTATATCTGGGAGGACCCTGTTGGTTCTAGGATTCTTTTTGTGACCCCAGACAGTCTGAAAGATGAATTGCTCAGGTGCTGTCATGATCTAAGATCTTCTGGACATCTAGGGCAGGACAAGACACTATCAAAACTAAGGAAGACTGCATACTGGTATAAAATGTCATCAGATTGCAAAATCTATGTAAGTTCATGTCATGTTTGCAATAGACAGAAGAAGGCATGCAGGAAGGCAAGAGCAGATTTGGGGCAATATCACTCTGGGGTCCCTTTTGAAAGGATACATATGGACATTTTAGGCCCCCTACCTGTAACTAAAATGGGTAACAAATATATACTCGTGATCCTTGATCAGTTTACTAAATGGATTGAGTGTTGTGCTTTACCAAACCAACATGCAGAAACAATTGCCAAAGCTTTTATGGACAGTACAATATCAAGATTTGGATGTCCCTTGGAGATTCATACAGATCAGGGGAAAAACGTTGATGGTAACGTGATACGACAGCTCTGTGAACTCCTAGAGATAACGAAAACAAGGACTACAGCATATCATCCAGCTTCAAACGGTCAAGTTGAACGTTATAATCGCACTCTTGCACAGATGATAAGGTGCTTCACTAAGAAACGACAAGATAGCTGGGATGTTCACCTACAGCAACTTACTGGTGCCATTAGAGCTACAGAAAACAGACAAACTGGGTTCACACCAAATTTCATGGTTTTTGGTAAGGAAAATATTCAACCTATTGACCTTGTTTTGGGTCTTGATGCACCTAACAGGACTAGGGAACAAAAAGAACTAACAGATTATATAAAGATTCTTAGAGAGACGCTGACAGAGGTACATGACCTTGCCAGGGAAAACATCAAAATGGCTCAGTGGAGGCAAAAAAGAGATTATGACCTGAATGTCAATTGTAAGGTTTATAAGGTAGGAGATATTGTTTTTAAGATAGATTCAGCCAGGAAAGTTGGGGTGTGTCCGAAACTAAAGGCACCATGGAAAGGGCCCTTTGTGGTAGCTGAGGTTAAATCACCGGTCCTATACAAAATTAGGAACAAAAAAACGTCTGAAGTTGTTCATCATGATAGGCTCAAACTCAGTCAAATTCGTGATTTACCTGTCTGGACACAAAGGCTTAAGAGAAGAATACTAGAACAGGTAGAGAGGAAAATGTTGGAAGATTTAACTGACAAGGAAGAACACTGTGACTTAGGGCTAGATTGGCTTTTCAGTAATAATGAGCCAATGTTGTGGAACATGATAGACGGTAGCCTTGCACAGTCAGACTCTCTGACTGGTGGAGGCAATACTGGAATTGGGCAGTCAGATTTTCTGACTAATAAAAGGAGCTCACAAGAAGCTGATCAGTTTACACTACAGGATTGGGAAACCCTAATGAACCTTGATGATAATTTTGGGGATCAGACAATAATCTATAATGTAGCCGATACTGTGGAAGCACAAGTTAAACTGTCTGACAGGAGCAGAGGGAGGGACAGGAAGGCCCCTGCCCACTTTAGAGATTTTGTAATGGACTAATGATGATCCAGTTTGTGTATAAATAGTGTATATAGGTTAAATGTTTAATTTGTTTTTTCTTTATCTTATTTTTAAAGAATGGAAGAGGAAGAGCTAGACTATGAGCCAGAAGAAGAGGAAGTGGGGGTGCTGAAAGAACAGATAGAAAAGGAAGGGTGTTTGCTGAAAGAACAAAGAATTAAAGGTAGCAGTAATAATAAAAAAAGATCAAGACCATGCTGTATATGCTCTGGTAGGTTTGTGAATGTAAGAAGACATGTACTTCGGGCTCATGTACCCTGGTATACTGCACCTCTGTTGGCATGTTGGACCTGTCAACTTCAATTTGGCCAACAGGGTGCATTTACTATACATTGCAACGACTATCACAACTCAGAGCAGACACATGGGTATAAAGAGGAATTTTTGGTTGACTGGGTTGAATTGATGAATGGCTTACTCATAGAACTTTGTCGTCAGTTCGCGGTTTCCACACTGGACAAATTGGTAACATTCGCCAGGGAGATGTCCACTCTAGAACAGTGTGACAAAGCAACCTTTCATCAAACAGACCTGCCGTTTCTGCTAAATTTCAACAGGATAAACCATTTTCACTCATCATCAGCTTACACGGTCTTTCCACCATCAAACATACATTCTCTCTTACACTGGAAAGTCTTAGCTTTATTAATCAAATCATCCGAGGATTCCGAAAATTTACTTTCATATAATTGTAAATTGTCTCTATGTAAAATTACTTCACATCCGATACACACAGTTATTGACACACATTTTCATTGGGACAAATTCTTCCTACAAGCCAGATTTTCTGGCTTGCCTTCATACATTTGGGAAGAACAAGATAATGAAAAATTTCAGATTAGAAAATTAATATCAAATTTTGTTTTTCCAAGTCGATGGACAGCTTGCCTAGATGGGGATTTGTTAAGGGAGGATAAGAGAATTCTCCACACTATTGGAATCCATCCGAAGGTAGCAGGGAACCAGGTGGGTCGGAACTTTAATGAGTTGAAAAGAAGAATCCCAGGTAATTTTTTAGCAATAGGGGAATGTGGATTGGACGTAAGTCAGGGGGAGAAAGATATAAGAGAGCAAGTTAAGGTACTACGAGTACAATTAGAGTTGGCCAGAGATTACAAGTTACCTGTCGTAATTCACTGCAGAGGTAAAAACATAACTGCCAGGTGCTTAGATATCAAGTCAGAGATACTGGACAGGGATCATGGTGTCCACTGGCACTGTTTCTCCCAGGACAAGACAACATATGAAAATATAAAGCGGTGTTTCCCTAATACAAAATTTGGTATTTCTCCATTACTGTTAATGGAGGATACCTATCCACAACTCCGCTCACAGGTTTGCGAGATGAGCCTAGAGGACATCATTCTGGAAAGTGATGCACCATACCTCCACCCCAAGAACTATGAGGACAGTTCTCCAATATTGATTAGATCTATTATACAGAAATTGTCTATCATGTTTAATATTCCAGGAAGGGAAATTGCTGACATCACCACCCGAAATGCTCAGCAGCTATATAAGTTTGAATAGCGTATCTTTGTGTGTATATATATTTTTAACTGTAAATAACTATATGCGTGTGTGTATCATGTGGAACTGTAACAATTGTACTGTGTTGTAAAACTGTTATGTGAACTATGTGTGTTTGATGTGTAACTGTAAATATTGTGCCATTCTATTGAATGACTTTCGTTTCAAAGGACCACTGGAAATATTAGGACAAAGGGGGTTATTACTGACATGGTTAAATGACAGTAACACCTCAAGTTATAAGTAAATCAATGGAGATATCATGATATCTGCGGGACAATTTCTGACATGATTAAATGACAGTAACTTCATTCACCGTTTAAGGAAATCATAGTGGGACAAAAAGGACTTCAGAATAGAGAACTATCACTAATCATTCTTTATATGAATTTATATTATACCAACAATCTTTTCAGAGAGAAGGGGGAAGAATGTTGTAATCGACTTGTCCGGATCTGATATCACCGAAACCGGACATTGACTTATAGTGCGACTGTCAACTTCCTGTGGTGAGTACTTTGATCATTGCAGAATAACCAGAGAGCTTGATGAAGACAGACGTCTAACCCTCAACTCGTATCTGCCATTTGCCATACACGTACTTGGATAACTCAAGGTAACCTTACTTATTATATAAGTTCTAGTAGCAAATACTATACAGTTTCCGAGTTTATAGACGATACTAGAAGATTTGATCATTTGTTTTTATAAATCAGTATCAACAGCGCCTACCTAAATTAAAGTGAAAGTACAAAGAGAAAATACAAACGTGATTAATGTATTCAAACGCACAAGTGACCAAAGTACATATGAGAAAATCAGTGTCAAGATGACGCATACTAAAGACTAAAGACTAAAGTCTTGTCTTGTCTTGTCTTGCAAAAATGCTATTCGTTCTACATGTTTCATTTCATGCTTCATAAACCATTTCAATGAACATTACATGCTGGATGTGTACTTTTTATTTTTATATTCGATGCATAATTTTTTTATCAGTTGTTTTTGGCTTTATACTTCCAATCCCGTCAGTAACTGCGGGAACTCTCAGATCTGTACATGTAAATGTCTTCTTAGTTGTGGGGATGTATAAATACCCTGCTACGTCTGGTTTGTGGGTAAATTGTGCTTTTGTTACTGTTACTGTTAAGATGTTTTTCTGCTTTGTATCGATCTGATGAGTTTTGCCCTTCTCAACTGATTTTTATGTTGTGTTCTTATGTTGTACTGTTACACCACTGTCGGTGGTTAGGGCCAATAGGGGAGGTCTTGGCGTCAGCAATCTAGTTTAACCTACCGCATTCTGTATGTGCCTGTTTAGTTTCTATGCTGTGTTTTGTAAACTGTTGTTTTTATTTTTATATAGTCTTTCCGCCAGTTTCCGTTTCGCAACGGTTTTGTCAGTTAATTTTCTATTTTGTGAGTTGGAACATCTTAGAATGTCCCTTTGGTATCTTTTATTTTTCTTTTGTTTTCATAAAACTGTTTAATAATCCAACGCACGAAGTGAACTAGTTACCTTTTGTTTTATCTTGATTTGTATCCTTTGATTTTTTCAAACCGAGATCAACTTCGTCAGCCATTTTGTCTGTTTATGTCACGTGTAAACGTCAGCGGGGTTGAGTGACGTCATAACTGAAATTAGATCACATGACGTTGTCGCGCACAACATGGTATATCTATGCACCAGTCTCCACTTCTGTGTTTTTTAAGTCCCTTGGTTTGTTGTCTGTTGACAATATTTTTTAAACAATCAATTTCAGTTTTGGTCTCTAAAGTCAAATATTGCCTGACGAACGTTACATGCTAGATATGGCCTACTTCACAGGTTCTGGTCTTAAAAACAAAGAAAACTAAAACAGACAGACCATTCTTTTTATCCCCACCTGGCCCCGGCGCCATAAAATTTTTTTTTGCTGAGTAAAAAAATATTCTCAGAATGAATTATTTTACTCAGCTAAGAATGAAACCTTTTTTATCCGCCATAAAAAAATATTCTCAACGTTGAGAATATTCTCAGCTGAGAATTTTTTTTCTCAGCTGAGTATTTTTTTCTCAGTGATGTAAGTGGTAAAATAGATATAGGAAGATGTGGTGTGAGTGCCAATGAGACAACTCTCCATCCAAATAACAATTTAAAAATTAAACCATTATAGGTTAAAGTACGGCCTTCAACACGGAGCCTTGGCTCACACCGAACAACAAGCTATAAAGGGCCAAAAAATAGTTGTTTGAAAACTAAATCGTATACAAAACTTCTCTAAAACGCAGTTTTATCTCTTAAGAAATAATGTAAAACATAAAAAGAATCTATGATAGATAAGATGACAAGTAGCATTTAGTAAGCATCTGTAACCACAGTCCTGACAAAAAGTCACAGAATATAAAGTTGGCAAATAATTTGTGTTATTGTAAGAAATATAGAACTTAGGCAGCAACCATTTGATTTTCTGGGGTGGGGGGCTATGGGTTTTTTTTCTGGACAAATTTTTTTTTCCGCCTGTGGCGAAAAACAATATATTTTTTCCGCGACAAGTCGAAAACAATTTTTTTCTTTCAATTTTAGCATTACATATAGTGGCAGCTAAGAGTGAACCAAACAATTTTTTTTTCTCAGAATCAAAAACAAATTTATTTTTTCTCCAAAAACTGGAAACAAACTTTTTTTTCCAAAAAAAACCATAGCTCCCCCCCCCCCCCCCCCCCCCTCCCAGAAAATCAAATGGTTGCTGCCTTAATAGATATTATAAGAGAAAGATCTTAAAAAACTTGAATTATTTACCCGTAGCTTCTTATAAATATGTTTATATATTTTTATATATTTCTTTATTTAGATCTATATTTTGTATTTTTCAAAAGATAAAATGCAATCTTCGTTGACGTTTACGTGAAGAGTGCTTTCTTTCACGTCCGCACTTTTATCGAGTATGGCGTGCCAAATAAACATTTTAAATATATAATTATTACGGATCAATAACATACATTATGTATTCAGACGACATAAGACACCATGTGACAATTTTAAGAGAAACAGAGCTGCTTTTTTCTCACATCTACAATGGAAAAAAAATAAACAAAAAAAAAAACCCGACAAACCAAATATTTTTAAATCAATATGAAAGCCAGTAAATAATTTGAATCCGTTTTCAATATTCAAGATACATGTAACTTTAATGTTAATATAAAAGTACGACGTCGTGTGAGAAGGCATGGCATTTATATTTAATGTCCATTACAGTTATTAACAACACCTTGTACAAATATTATTTTTGAAAACAAAAACAGTTTAATAAAACAAACAAAACTATCCCATTTATTAGGGTCATGAAAAGGGGAGTATAATAGGGGAAGATGTTCTATTTTTCTCTATTCAGTAAAAAATATTTTCTGTACTGAAAATTCTGATCGTGCATATGGAAATTTCCTTCTGTATCGTGATTTTGACATAATAAATGATTTGCCTGGATCAACGACATATGTATGACAACAATACCCCCCCCCCCCCCCCCCCCCCGAATCTGTCACTGTAATACTGTACTGCACAAATGATACATTCTTGAATATCAATATTTTAACTAATATCTGTTTAAAACGTCCCGTTTCAGGTTAAAGTTTTTGGTCGAGGTAGTTTTTGATGAAGTTGCAGTCCAATCAACTTGAAACTTAGTTTAACATGTTCCCTATGATATGACCTTTCTAATCTTAATACCAAATTAGAGATTTATCCAATTTTTATGGTCCACTGAACATAGAAAATGATAGTGCGAATTAGGCATCCGTGTACTTCGGACACAGTCTTGTTTTTACATGAAATGTAGCAAAGTCTCATACAAAACAAACCGTTAGTAGTCATTACGTGATTAAACAACAACCAGTCTTGGGGAACATGATTGTTATTAGTTGTAATTGGTTTTGAAATAGCTTTAAGTAACTGAGAGTACTCGTAAAGGTGCTAAGTGATTATTGTGCACCATACCAACATTTTTAGTGAAGCCAATTGCAACTGATATTTAACATTTTTTCTTATGGTGTGCTGTCCAAGGCTGGATTATAGGGGGGGGGGGGGGGGGGGTGAATGTTTAAAGCCACCACCTTCTTTATGTGCCATTCCGAAGCCAGGAGCATGTAGTACAATCATTATGTTGTTGGTTAATATAAGTTAGTTATCAATTTACTACCAAACAGACAACAATAAATATAATCATGTATATATATTACACATGTATATATATTACACATGTATATTTTAATACAATGAAGGTTTCGTACCGCTAAATTATAAAATAATTTATAAAAAAAAGTTGCTCTAATTTTCTTTTTAGATAAAAAAAAAATGGAACTGACGTCGGCGACGTTATAATTCAAGGGGGAAACATTAGCTTCTCGTGCTGTAAGGGGGAAAAATTGGCTTGATCCTGGTTTTCCCCCTATAACACTGAGGGGGAAAAGTTGGATCATGCCAATTTTTCCGGGGGGAATAATTGGATCGATCCAGTTTTCCCCCCCGGAAAAATTGGCATGGGGGAAGAATGGCTATAGGACACCGGTACTGCAAATTAATTGATGTACCAGTAGTAAATTGTAAAAATAGATTTAAGATTTACGGATCAATAACATACATTATGTATTCAGACGACATAAGACACCATGTGACAATTTTAAGAGAAACAGAGCTGCTTTTTTCTCACATCTACAATGGAAAAAAAATAAACAAAAAAAAAAACCCGACAAACCAAATATTTTTAAATCAATATGAAAGCCAGTAAATAATTTGAATCCGTTTTCAATATTCAAGATACATGTAACTTTAATGTTAATATAAAAGTACGACGTCGTGTGAGAAGGCATGGCATTTATATTTAATGTCCATTACAGTTATTAACAACACCTTGTACAAATATTATTTTTGAAAACAAAAACAGTTTAATAAAACAAACAAAACTATCCCATTTATTAGGGTCATGAAAAGGGGAGTATAATAGGGGAAGATGTTCTATTTTTCTCTATTCAGTAAAAAATATTTTCTGTACTGAAAATTCTGATCGTGCATATGGAAATTTCCTTCTGTATCGTGATTTTGACATAATAAATGATTTGCCTGGATCAACGACATATGTATGACAACAATACCCCCCCCCCCCCCCCCCCCCCCCCGAATCTGTCACTGTAATACTGTACTGCACAAATGATACATTCCTGAATATCAATATTTTAACTAATATCTGTTTAAAACGTCCCGTTTCAGGTTAAAGTTTTTGGTCGAGGTAGTTTTTGATGAAGTTGCAGTCCAATCAACTTGAAACTTAGTTTAACATGTTCCCTATGATATGACCTTTCTAATCTTAATACCAAATTAGAGATTTATCCAATTTTTATGGTCCACTGAACATAGAAAATGATAGTGCGAATTAGGCATCCGTGTACTTCGGACACAGTCTTGTTTTTACATGAAATGTAGCAAAGTCTCATACAAAACAAACCGTTAGTAGTCATTACGTGATTAAACAACAACCAGTCTTGGGGAACATGATTGTTATTAGTTGTAATTGGTTTTGAAATAGCTTTAAGTAACTGAGAGTACTCGTAAAGGTGCTAAGTGATTATTGTGCACCATACCAACATTTTTAGTGAAGCCAATTGCAACTGATATTTAACATTTTTTCTTATGGTGTGCTGTCCAAGGCTGGATTATGTGGGGGGGGGGGGGGGGTGAATGTTTAAAGCCACCACCTTCTTTATGTGCCATTCCGAAGCCAGGAGCATGTAGTACAATCATTATGTTGTTGGTTAATATAAGTTAGTTATCAATTTACTACCAAACAGACAACAATAAATATAATCATGTATATATATTACACATGTATATATATTACACATGTATATTTTAATACAATGAAGGTTTCGTACCGCTAAATTATAAAATAATTTATAAAAAAAAGTTGCTCTAATTTTCTTTTTAGATAAAAAAAAAAATGGAACTGACGTCGGCGACGTTATAATTCAAGGGGGAAACATTAGCTTCTCGTGCTGTTAGGGGGAAAAATTGGCTTGATCCTGGTTTTCCCCCTATAACACTGAGGGGGAAAAGTTGGATCATGCCAATTTTCCGGGGGGAATAATTGGATCGATCCAGTTTCCCCCCCGGAAAAATTGGCATGGGGGAAGAATGGCTATAGGACACCGGTACTGCAAATTAATTGATGTACCAGTAGTAAATTGTAAAAATAGATTTAAGAGAGAAAAAAAATTGATAAGCCCAACTGTCCAACAAAATATAAAAAATTGCCTATCTATCATCTATTTTGAAGCATATATTTAAAATTTATTGGATGAGAACAGAAAAAAAAAACAAATAATCGAAAACAATGTAATTATCCGTCCTCGAGTATCAGTCAAACAGCCCTTACCAAAAAATGTTGTATTAAATTGCAATGAATTATGGATCTTACAAAACTGGAACATAAGACGTAGTAAGCATGCTGGCAAACGTGAGCTCAGACTTTTTTTTATTCTGTAATTCTATTTCGGCGTGAAAGTCATAATAAACAAGTGACCGTTGAAAAATAATGTTATTCCAATTCTTGAACCAATGCATACAAACATCAAAAAACTAAGTCTTCTGTGCACGATTTTATCAAAAAAAATTTCGCATAAATTTCGTATAATCGTCATTTTTTTTCTCAATCGGTCAGTGTTGTGAAAATATAGCAGGTAATTAAAGTTCGTGTTTTGAAGCCGAATTGTCACCTGTTTGTCAACAATCAACCAAAAAAGCATGGATATTGAGCACGTGTTTAACATGTACAATCAGATAATAGTTTATTTTAAGGACATCCATACGTATTGCGATCACCGGATTTTTACGAGATGGGTCACAAGGAGGTCACTTTGCATACGGAAAATATGTCGGGGAATTGCTTCCTGGAATAATGAATAATGAAAACTATCCATTGAGTAATAAAAAACATATGCATTATTTTTTTTTTTTTTTTTTAATTTCTGACACAATGCTGGAGAAGGATGTTAGGTTGGCTTTGTCTGTAATAGTGGACGTAATGATACCTCAAGATTTGTTAACTCCTGATGGAAGATCGTGATTTTTGAGCAAAATACTGATGCCGGTTATGGATGTACAGAAATTGCAATGCTTACGTACATCAATTGACCTATTCCGATAACGACCAGTTCAATATTTCACTCGTTTTAAAATTGAGAATGGAAATGGGGAATGTGTCAAAGAGACAACAACCCGGCCGACCATAGAAAAAACAACAGCAGAAAGTCACCAACAGGTCTTCAATGTAGCGAGAATTTACCTTGTTCTTAATTTTTATATAAGAAAATTGTACATTTTAGCACCCCATTTTTCAGTCTTTTTTCTTTCTTTTTTTTTGCACATTTTTTCTTTTTTTATTTGGGGGGGGGGGGGTATTTTCTTTTCTGTTAATCGCCTCTTTTATTTGGGTAATTTCTAAGAAAGATCAAATATTCAAGCGTCAGGCGGGATATGTTAAAAGTATCTTTTGTAGTATCTTTTAAAATTTGGTAAGATTTATATGGTACAACCGACTAACAAAGATGGGGTTATCAACTTACATTTTTAATTTCAAGTTCATATGCTTTTACAGAACTATGAGACATATTTCAGTCGTTTCACCTTACTCTTATTTTTTATGAAAAAAAAATGCACATTTAAGCACCCCATTAATCAGCTTTTTTAGACAACATTGTTTTTGAGTATTCATCCTAAAAAAATGTATGAAAACAAATATGTTAAGAAATAAAGATGTGTATGTTCCTTTGGATAGAATTTTATTTGAGGTGATACGTGAAGTTTTTCATTGCAAATTTTAACAAAAACACTATTAAAATTTGTAATTTTATATCAAATTACCTTAAAAAAAACCAACATTTAAGATTTTTTTTATATACTTAAGTATGGTTTTGGCTATACTCAAATATTTAAGAATATTCTTAACTTTGAGTAAGAAAATATCTGAGAATTTTTTATGGCGGTGCATTTTGCTGAGAATAAAAAAATTGAGAAAATTCTCAGGCTGAGTAAAAAAACTTTACTCAAATAGTTTTATGGCGCCGGGGCCTGGTGTTTTTCAGAAAAATGTACATGCAGTTCTTGTAAATAATGTACTTACTTGCTGCCCAATAACTTGATCTCAAGCCTGCTGGGTTTTTTTTTTAATGTTTTATCTTTTTGCAGTTATTTTTATTTTTTTATTTAGCTATTTATTTCTTTTGCTTATGCATTACCTTTGCTATAGCTGCACGCAGTCTTTTGTTTGTGAGGGCCCTCATGGGGTTTTTGATTATGTGATTACTTGGCCGTTTTTTTAATGATTATTTGATTATTAAGCCAAATATTTCATGATTATTTGATTACCTAGGACTGTATTTTTAGTTTATGATTATTTGATTACTAAAGATAAGCAAATATTTAATGATTATGTGATTATATTGGCAAAAAAATGGTGATTATGTGATTACTAGGACCCCCCCATGAGGGGCCTCGTTTGTGCTTACAGTGTTGCATGTGCTACTCCGATATGAATACTATGTGCTTCTATATATATGTGCTGATATTTGACATTTGTTTTAATATATTATCTTGCTTAGCTTTTATTCTGCATGTGCTATCCATGTATTAATATATATATATATATATATATATACAACTCGTCTAAACATCAACCCAACAATGTTAGATCTGTAAATTTGCTTTCGCAAATTTTTGGTTCTTCCCTCGCCGGGATTCGAACCCATGCTACTGTGATATCGTGACACCAAATCGCCTGCACTGCAGCCGTCCCGCTAGACCACACGACCACCTGGGCTCTCAAAAAAAGAGCTTTCGCTGGCCGTGTGTTACCTTTCCTCGTCAGTTTTAATCTAGCGGCGTACTACAGTACATGATATATAAGATCTGTAAATTTGCTAACATTGTTGGGTTGATGTTTAGACGAGTTGTATATACATTATGTACACAGCCATGTATCACCATCATTGATGGCGATCCGATGGATACATCTGTTGTAGAGTTGTCACTGACTCAGACGTACTTATACAAAATGTATATATATATATGTGTGATGTCTGTCTGTATATTTGTGTTGTATGTGCATATACATCTGATGTTATTACATGTATGTTTCAGTCGCTAATTTTAAAACTCTTTACGGACACAATTTAAATTGTCGAGTGACGGCCGTGTTTTTCGGGCTCACCCGTAAGCAACATCACCGTAAACAGATGGGATTTTCTATCCCGTTTATAATAAGGTAGAATCTACAGTAAAGCATTGTACATTAGAGGTTTTTGGTTAATCGTGACTTGTGACTTAATGTTTTTTTCCAATAATACATGTAGAAATCTTAAAATGGTACCAAAGGAACATTGCTATCTCAAATCGGAAAATTAACAATAGGGAACGAAAAGTTATTGTCCCTGTTTAAATTTTTGTGTAAAGTTTCTGTGTTGAAAGTTAAATATCAAAATCTAGGAAAGATCGACAGTTATAATTAACGTCTATATTTATTTTATTTCAAGTAAGTTCCTTGTGTTAAATTTCGGCAGTATATTTAAAAATAAAAAAAAATCATCATCAAGATATATCTAATATTCCTGGACTTATATTTTCTTTATTATTTATAATAAGTGGGCCCCTCTCTTAGAAAAGTTCTCCTAAATATAAGGGGGGCCTCGGTGGTCGAGTGGTCTAAGTAGTCTAGCTGTAATCACTAGCAAGTCAACACTGAGGTTGTGAGTTTGAACCCGGCCCGCTCGTGAGGATGCACTTGACTCCAATCTTAATTTTTTGTAGGATTGTCAGTCTTCCTATCGAAGGTCGGTGGTTTTCTCCGGGCACTCCGGCTTCCTCCACCAATAAAAAAACTGGCCACCACGAAAGAGCCTAAATGCGGTGCTTAAAAGTGGCGTTAAAACACAAAAAATCAAAAATCAAACCAAATACTTATAAGGATTTTTTCCCCTATAAATAATAATTAATAATCTAATTTTTCTTTTTTCTTTCAAGTCTACAACAGTAAAATGGCCCCCTTGTCTGAAGGAAGTCATTCATTTAAGGGATATCTCTCATTTCTCAACCGGTTAAATGGGCCTATATAACGTTTTTTCTTAATGGACACATCTTTTCATAGTAAAAGGAAGACAACTCGTTCTTGAAAATACATGTATCAATAAGATGTGATCTACGTGCCATTGAGACAAGTAAACAATTATAGGTCAAAGTACGGTCTTCTGCACGGAGTCTTGGCTCACACCAAATAGCAATCCGCTATAAAGGGTCCCAAAATGAGAAGTGTAAAACAATGCAAACAGGAAAACCAATGGTCTAATCTATATGAAAAACGAGAAACGAGAAACACTTATCATTGAACCACATCAACATACGACAACCACTGAACAATACGTTCCTGTGCAAACAAATACAGTGAGTTTAAACAGGAACCAACTTTCACCCTAACCTGAAGAAGTAGCGTAACATCTTGTGAAAAGACACGCTATAAAATATCAATCACCATACTTGATATTAGTGACAAGGGAACGTCAACATCTAAAATTGGATAAAGTTAACAACACTTGAACAGGAAATAAAAAATCATCTCTTTTCAGATAAAGATATCAAAATACAGAAAAGGGTAGTGTTCGCTGTTGGTATTTGCTTTATTTAAAGTCTGTTCAGGTCAGGAGGATACATCTCGTTAAAATTGTCAGACAACTTCTTCATTTTTTTTTCTTCATTTGTGTCCATTATTTTTTAAACCTATATAGGGGTAAATTCAGTAAAAAATCTCCCATTGACTTTAATGCTAATCTATGTGTGGAAATAAATTTATACCTGATTTACCTTTAGAAATTAAAATCTTTCATATATCATTCATGAAAGTACAAATGTAGCCCTATCTTTTGCAACAATAAAAACATAGGGTCATGCGGCATTTTTGGGCATTCACATGGCCTTGTTTACAAACAATGTAGATTCGCACTGAATTCCTATACTGACCCCCATTACTTTTCAACCCTGAAGGGGAAAAAATTAGTACATTCAGCATAAATTTTTTATTTTTTTTCCAACTCTAATTTTGATCCATCTACCAAAAAATGATGACGTATATTTATTTACTGAATTTACCCCTTTAGATAGAAAGAAACTTAAAATAACAAAAATGATCGAGATAAGTTCTACCAATAGGTCAACATGATTGAAATTGTTTGTCGACACCTAATTGAAGTAAATGCCCTTTAATAACGATTTCGCCATAATTTTGCGTTTTTATACGACCGCCAAATTTAAAATATTTTTTGTCGTATATTGGTATCGTCGTCGTCGTCCGAAGACCGATGGTTTCCGGATAATAACTTCAGTATAAGAAAATATAAATCAACAAAATTTTAACACAATGTTTATAACCACAAAAGGAAGGTTGGGATTGATTTTGTGGGTTATGGTCCCAAAGGTTTATGAAAAAGGGGCCAAAAGGGGGCCCAAATAAGCATTTTTGTAGTTTGCAGTCAATGTAAGTGTATAAATCTCTGAAATTATACCACAAGTTTCCATACTACAAAGGGATGGTTATGGAGTGTTATGGCTCAAATCATTTAGCAATTAGGGGCAAAAAAAAAGGAAAATACAAGGGTTTTTCTGGTTAAAGGACAATTTAGACAATTTAAAAGTAGTGTAAGGGAGGTAATCCAATTCCGTTTAAAGAATACTGTTATATACATATGTTTGATTACATCCCTTACACTGCTTGATAATTATGTATTAAGAAATGATGATTAGCTGTAAATTTATTTTTAGAAGTTACTATTAATTTTAATCATCAAATTTATATTTTAATATTTTATGATGTATTTAAATGAGTAGTTGCAAACTCAATTACAAATTTGAATTTGGATTCATGACAAAATTGTGTTTTGGTGATGGTGATGTACATCTTAATTTACTGAACATTCTTGCTGCTTACAATTATCTCTATGATGAACTTGGCCCAGTAGTTTCAGTGGAAAATGTTAGTAAAAATTTACAAATTTTATGAAAATTGTTAAAAATTTACTATAAAGGACAATAACTCCTTAGGGGGTCAATTGACCATTTTGGTCATGTTGACTTAATTTTAAGTCTTACTTTGCTGTACATTATTGCTGTTTACAGTTTATCTCTATCTATGAAAATATTCAAGATAATAACAAAAAACGTCAAAATTTCTCCAATTCGGGGACAGCAAACCAACAACCTGTTGTCCGATCCATCTGCAAATTTCAGGGCAGATAGATCTTGACCTGATAACAATTTAACCCCGTTTGATTTGCTCTAAACGATTTTTTTCAATTTTACCTAATTATTATCTTGAAAACTATTTTAGGTAGATAGATAGATAAAAAACAAAATTGTTAAGCAAGACACGAGCTCTCTCAAATCTGTTCCTTGTGTCTTTTTGTTGTTGGGATATACAAGTACCCGGCCACGTCCACTTGTATTTTTGTCCAACTGATGAGTTAAGTCTTTTTCAACTGAATTTTATAGTTCGATCTTATGTTGTACTGTTATACCACTGTTCCAGCTTAGGGGGAGGGTTGGGATCCCGCCAACATGTTTAACCCCGCCAGATTATGTATGTATGTGCCTGTCCCAAGTCAGAAGCCTGTAATTCAGTGGTTGTCGTTTGTTTATGTGTTACATATTTGTTTTTCGTTCATTTTTTATATATAAATAAGGCCGTTGGTTTTCTCGTTTGAATTGTTTTACATTGTCATTTCGGATCCTTTTATAGCTGACTATGCGGTATGGGCTTTGCTCATTGTTGAAGGCCGTACGATGACCTATAGTTGTTAATTTCTGTGTCATTTTGGTCTCTTGTGGAGAGTTGTCTCATTAGCAATCATACCACATCTTCTTTCTTTTTTTTATAGGATCTACAAATAAGCTACTTTGCCGAAATCTTTTGTCGACCATTTATTGCCATTGCTTGCTTTTAAATCAGAACCCTTTCATGATGATTTTGACCAAAAAATCAAGTGGCAATATTAATGAAGGTGTAGGTGAATTAGAACCTTTAGAACCTGTAAGTTTGTTGTTGCTATTTTTTTTAATATTTTTTTTCGTTTATTTTATTCATTTTAATATGTATTTCATTGTTGTTGTTTGAAAAAAACTAAGTCACCTGAATTAGAAAAACATTGATTTTTAAAGGAATCAAAGGAAAAATTTGACTGTGAAAATCACAGTGTTAGCTACCAGTCAAAAATTTTAATATAAGTCTATATAGTCACGATTGAAAAGTCTCCAACTTTGATAATGTATGTTTATGCCCATTACTAACACTAAAAAGGGCTATATTTCGTTCCAAAGTTTATGACAAATCTCTATACTTTAAGTAGATACAACTAATACCTGGATATTGAAATTGTATGAGTATTAAGATAAGAAGATATTACGTAACAATTATCCTTCTTAGTCTAAAAATTATAGATCCGGCTTTTATATATATAAAAAAAGAAGATTTGAATGTACTAATGTAAATCGTTGTACGTGTTTCGAGATTGATCGAATTTTTGTACGAAATTTGATTGAACTTTGGATTTGTTAAAAAAAACTCTAGTGGAAAAGTCTCTTATACTTTTATATATTGTTAGTAATAAGACGATGGCAAATAAAACTTAAGAAACATTTGGAAATGATATAAATCTATATTATCAAAAGCAACGAAGAAATCAATCGTTAAATATAAGGTCAATATTTATATAGGAAAATCATTCCGAATTTACGTCCGAAAGTAAATCATAAATGTAATTGTTTAGAAGTAAACTTAATTGTTTATAAGTAAACTCAACTTCAAATGTTTAACGCCTTGTAAACGATCTGCTGTTTGTCAATTATAGTAATTTGATCATAAGATAAATAGTTTTTGACACTGCTATAAAAATTGGATCGAAAATAAGAATTTATTCAAGGTTTTATTTATTACTTCTATTTAAATAGTAGTATAAGGTGACTTTTGTTAAGTGTTATTATTCGAGATAAGTCATTTTAGTTCACCGATTTACTATCATGGAGGAATTGCAGTAAATTGTCTTTTCTATTTTTTCACTTTCCGGCAAATGGTTTTGAAAAGTCATTTTATAAGGATCATTAATTCTATAACGGTTTGACAGAATTTTGCGTAGTAAATGAGATTTCTCCGTTTAAACACGAACTCTCTGCGGTAACAATTGACAATTTCCAATAGATTGTGGATATACATTGTGCATGTATGAGATTTTCACATGCAGTATATAGAGTGGTTTAACTTTTAATTTATGGAATTTGTCGGAGTGATCAACTTAAATGGCATCTTCTATAAATGAGATCTGTGTTGAAGTTGATGGTGAGTACACTTACCTTTAAAATGCAGATATTTATAAGTTATTTTGTATATATTTACTTTAAAATGCAGATATTTATCAGTTATTTTGTATATTAACTTTAAAATTATACTTTTATTAAACATTTTGGTACATTAAACTTTAAAATACAGACATTTATGAGTCATTTTTGTCAATACTCATTCTGTAAAGTAAAAATATCAAGCATTAATAAATGTATCGTATATGATTTTGTTTTTTATTGGGTATATTTCATTGTGTATTGACTTTTATTTATTGACGAAGAGGGAGGAACACCTACAAAAAAATACTTATATGATCTCCTTGCTTTGTGACCATGGAGGTGTATAACAAAACTGAGTTTTATCTACTAAAAGATCTTAACTGAAGAATAACTAGGGTGGTAAATACCACATAACATAAATGGAAAATATTTTTCTTACAGATTTTAATTGTATATAGGTCAAGTAATATTGGGGATAAAGTGACAATTAAAAATACCACATTTTTATTCATTTTGAAAGTATTGAAATTTTAAAAAAAAATTGTCATAAGTAGTCGAGCAATTTTCTTTTCTTCAAACATTAAATAGATTACTCTACGAGTATTTAAAACGCTCGGGGACATATTTACATCAATTGAAAAATATCAAATTAAAGCAATAGCCGACCTAGGCGAAATACTTTCTACATGATCTTAATCAGATTAATTTGTTAGTAAATAATCTTCAAATAGGTATTGTTATTATTTTAATTAGTTTTATTCATTTCTTACATTATTATTGATAATACTTAGTATAGAATTATTGGACGCAGAGTTTATTTGATTTATTTGATTCGTGATTTATAATGGTAGTTAATCGTAAAACTTGGAAATCGCCAGGTAAGTTGGACAAGAAATGTCTCTTTGAGTACCCCAAATTGGAGGAAAAATTCAGGTTAAACTAATATGTTCGGAAAGAGTTCCTTATGCATGGCAATCCCGTGGAATAAACTGTAATACATTATTGTGTTCTTTTAGTATGGTTTATTGATTGTTGGTTGTTTAACGTCCAGTGGCAAATATGTCATGTATGTTCCGAACCAGAACTAGTTAACAATAAATATAATAGGTAGGCTGGTAATAATAGAGGCCATCCGGGATGGTGGTCGGGGAAATTTGGACTGCCACTGGAAAATGAGGGTATATTGGATAGGGACAGAAATTTCCCTGCAACCGACCAACTACGGACCCCTCAACGAGATGTTTCAAGGGTTCTCAACGTGCAAAGAGCACGGCACTATCTTTACCCGAGGCATCGGATTTAACGTCCCCATTCTGACCGGACGTGGCTGCAAACTTGATACATTCCGCACAGCCAAACGTACGCCCCACTTCGGCAAGCGTTTTACTGCCGGTCGAAAGAAGATCAAGTGACCATATTTCTATTCCCCTGTCACCCTTGGGGAGCTTTTAGTACAGAGAGGGTGCCATGTGAAACTCTACCAGATATTCAAAATTGTGTTGATGTGATTGTGGTATCATGTTGTTTCCCAGTGATGCAGCTGACCATTTCCTAGGTTGCTATAAAAGTAATTAAGAACCGAGATGTTTTATAATGTGTATTGAATCTTTTTTAAATTGTGCTTACTTGTAATTTTCGTTTTTAGATATTCGTGAAATATTTCGACAAATATGCCCTTACATTATAAGACAATGGAAAGAAGTGTGTCGGAAGCTGGGCATACAGGAATTAGAAT